>CAUYQS010115958.1:0-16117 GCA_963574585.1 Otolemur crassicaudatus
AGGGAGGAGGGTGATGGAGGAGCACCTGATAGAGAAGGGAGGAGGGTGATGGAGGAGCACCTGATAGAGAAGGGAGGAGGGTGATGGAGGAGCACCTGATAGAGAAGGGAGGAGGGTGATGGAGGAGCACCTGATAGAGAAGAGAGGAGGGTGATGGAGGAAAACCTGATAGAGAAGGGAGGAGGGTGATGGAGGAGCACCTGATAGAGAAGGGAGGAGGGTGATGGAGGAGCACCTGATAGAGATGGGAGGAGGGTGATGGAGGAGCACCTGATAGAGAAGGGAGGAGGGTGATGGAGGAGCACCTGATAGAGAAGGGAAGAGGGTGATGGAGGAGCACCTGATAGAGAAGGGAGGAGGGTGATGGAGGAGCACCTGATGGAGAAAGGAGGAGGGTGATGGAGGAAAACCTGATAGAGAAGGGAGGAGGGTGATGGAGGAGCACCTGATAGAGAAGGGAGGAGGGTGATGGAGGAGCACCTGATGGAGACGGGAGGAGGGTGATGGAGGAGCATCTGATAGAGAAGGGAGGAAGGTCAAACATGTGGAAGGATGGAGGAATGAATAGATGAATGTTTGAGGGGGGTTGTGCTATTTTATATCAAATAGTTTAATGCATATTTCTTCATTGTCACCAACTCTTTGGTGAGATCTAGACCCATAGTGGATATTTGTAGCCTCTCAGGGCAGCCTAAATGCTCAAGGGTCTAAAACCCGGAGAGCTTGATAAAATTTAGCTAATGGACAACTTACAGGTGGCCGAGACAAAAAGGCCAGACCTTGGCTCCTGGAGACATTTTGGTGATGTCGTTTGTAAACTGAAGAATGAGAACCTCCCAAGAGCTGCTGTCCTCCGACTGCTCAGGAAATTATCTCCTGCAAGGCCAATTTGGTCAGAGCACTTCCCTGCAGAAAACCCTTCACTGCTTCTATTTGCCCTTGGGTGAAATACCAAATTCTTAATGTGCCCTACAAATCTCAATGCCCCAACTTATTTATTTATTTATTTTTTCCTGAAACAGAATTTCACTATATTGCCCTCAGTACAGTGCTGTGGCTTCGCAGCTCACAGCAACCTCAAACTCTTGGGCTTAAGTGATTATCTTGCCTCAGCCTCCAAAGTGGCTGGGACTACAGGTGCCTGCCACAACACCTGGCTATTTTTTGGTTGTAGTTGTTATTGTTGTTTGGCAGGCCCGGGCTGGATTCAAATCTGTCAGCTCCAGTGTATGTGGCTGGCGCCCTAGCTACTGAGCTATAGGCGCCAAGCCTGTCCTAACTTCTTTTCCTTAACAAGCCACTCCGAAATTTAATAATTTAACAGCTTCGTGTTATTTCTCACTGAGTCTGTGAGTCAGCTGGGCAGCCTCCTTGGGGGCGGGGCTCACACATGGGTCAGCCAGGCTCGTAGGCTAGGCCATGAGCATGTTCACACTCTAACCGGCCCCACCTGGGCCCATCCACAGAGCTGTGCAGAACTGAGACACAGAGACAGAAGTGGGGAGAGGCACTGGGGTCTCTCGAGGCTTCAGCTCAGAAGGGGCTTGTTTTTACCACATTCTACTGGCCAAAGCAAGGCCAGCCCAGTTCAGGGTCCTGGGATAGGTGGGAAGCTGAAAGAGCATAGACTCAATCTCTTGGTGGCAGAGGCTGCCGAGCCAAAGTGAGAGGGGAGGGTGCTGCTCAGCCAGTGGGCGGCCATTTGCCTGCCACACCATCCGCAGCTTGCTGCCTCCACCCACACGTTCCTCTTGCCCCTTCCCACCTGGAACCTGTGTACATTGCTGTGGGTGCCTGTAAAATCTGAATCCCCCTTCTGCTTTGATTCCCTCTCACTTGACCTTCAGTGGACTGCCGTGTGGGGCCATGTCCTCCCCTGGTGCTGGCCGAGCCCTGCCATTCTCCCTTGGAGGACAACATGCCCATTTCCTCCACAGACCTTGCTAAAAGCCCTTTGAGCACTTGCTTGGGTGACTGTGTGATAAATGTCTGTCTCCCCTGCTGGAATGCAAGCCAGGGGTGGGACGTCACCTTGGTCCAGTTTGCATTTATGTCCTGACAACATGTAACTGACATTTTCCAGACGTTTTTGACTCTAAGTCCTGCAGTATCAGATTTTTCCTCTCTATCATTTTCCTTCCAATAGCAGATACACACGATTTATTTCTTTATCCTTTAAAGAAGGTCTCTTCACTTTCCTTCATCCACCAGCTATCACCCTGTTTCTCTCTTTCCCTTTAGAACAAAACTAATTAGAAGAGAATCTGCCGTCATCAGCTCCAGTTCCCCAACCATGCGCTCCAGGATGCAATCCACATCTTCCCCACCCACCAACCCACTGTCCTCATCGTGTTACCTGTGGCCACTACCCTCTCAACTAAGAGACAGCTCCACCACAGAGTCCTTGGCCAGATTTAGCCACCCCATTTCTCCCCCCATCAGGTGCTCCTCCATCACTTTCCTCCTTTCTCTATCAGGTGCTTCTCCATCACCCTCCTCCCATCCCTATCAGGTGCTCCTCCATCACCCTCCTCCCATCTCTATCAGCTCTCGTCCATCACCCTCCTCCCTTCTCTATCAGGTTTTCCTCCATCACCCTCCTCCCTTCTCTATCAGGTGCTCCTTTATCACCCTCCTCCCATCTCTATCAGGTGCTCCTCCATCACCCTCCTCCCTTCTCCATCAGGTGCTCCTCCATCACCCTCCTCCCATCTCTATTAGGTGCTCCTCCATCACTCCTCCTTTTTCAGTTGATTTTCCATCACTTCCTCCCTCACTTCCCTCTTGTCTTTGTTCAAAGTCACCGTTTCAATGAAGACTTTATATCTTATATCTAAGGTTTACCTAGTACATTTTCTATGTTTCTTACCTATTTCTTTTTTTTATCAGCCTTCCAACTTATTATGCATTTCACTTATTTATCTTGATCATTTTCCCCTGTGGTGTAAGGTTAGCACCATGGAGAACATGACTCTGCTGCCTTCTGCAGGCTCCATCAGTGGCCACGTTTCCAGTGCTGAGTAGGTATTCCTAGAGGGAATGAAGCATTGGGTGAGCCCACAGGAATTGGCTAGATGCTGATGTGTGATAAGATCAAGTTTGCCAGTGATGTGCCATGCCTGAAAGCACCCTTGCCAGTGCTGGAAGTAGACAACACCTGTGGCCCGAGTGGACATGGGCAACCTGACAGCAGAGGTAGGGAAGGATGCCTGGTGCTCCCGCTCCCACTGGGGTGGGCTCGGCATTCACAGACTCCTTCCATCCCTGCCGAGGCATCAGCAAGGATGAGGAGAAGGGAGCTCATCTTTACTGAGGAGTCATTTTGTGCCAGGGACTATTTCAGACACTTTTTGAAGATCTAGGTTTGATGTTACCAAATGTGGGCCTTGCTCCTAATTAGACAAGAGCAAGAGGAAGCCAGTGCCTCTCTGCCCTCAGCTTCCTCATCTGCAGAATGAGGGCTTGGACTGAACCTGCAGCCCTCTCTGGGGCTCAGCCATTTTGGGGGTGCCAGTACAAGGTTTCATCCCCTGCTGGCCTTGTGCTCCCTGCCCTTTCCCAAGGCTCCCTGTGACCCATCCTGACTTGTCAGCCTCTGCAGAGCTATGTGGAAACGCAGGTCGTCGGGAGCTCCTAAACCCCACTTTCTGGGCGGAGGGAAAAGCACTCAGAGTGTGTAGCTGCCTCTCACATGGCTTCTGCTGAGTGCTGCCCAGGGTGAGGTCAGTCCCAGACCATCAGAGTTCTTCCCTAATCATCGCCTGTGCAGTCTTCTCCAGGCTTCAACAGGAGGCTTGATATTCATCCCATTAATATTAATTCATTTGCTGTGGGGGCTTGTTCTGGTGACATCTTTTCTTGTTAAATATTCATTGCTGGAGCTAGAGGTGCATCACAGACTAACCATTGCTGGGGAAAATTGGAGCAAATCACCATTAACTGTGACTGACAATGGTTGCTGCCCTGTCTCCCTGCGCTTTGCGAGATAGCACTGCTGTCAGAGATCGTCCCAGCTGGTCCTCCTCGAGGGTGCAGTGGAGCAGAGAAGCTCTTGTCCAGCCCCTCGGATGTCCTTCACTTGCTGTTTTGATTTGCCAAAGGCCAGGCATGCAGGACACTGCTCTAAGGGAGATCAGAATGCACACACCCGGGGACGGGCCTCCCCGACACCTCCTATGATGAGCCTGCTCCTGCTGGCTCCACTAATGGTGGGCTGTCGGTGGAAGGTGTTTTCTAGAACAAACTTTCATGTTACAGATAAGAACTGAGGTGCAGAGACGTGACGGGGATTGATCAAAGCTGCATGCACTAACTAGTGTGAGGCACAGGAGACTGCGTGTTTGTAAAATCAAACCCAGTAATCTATAGCCTATGGATTGTTCTGTCAAGGACTGCTTAGATTCCCAAAAGGCCTTTAAATTTGACCTGTTCTTCAAACTATTTCCAACAGCAATCAATCAACAGTGCTGACCCCCTGCCAGATGCCCAATGCTATCCTCAGCTTGGTGGAAGAGTCTCTCATGTCAGCACTGCACCTGCCTGCAGGAGGTGCCCCAGGTGTGGCCCCAAGACACATCCCACTCTATGTTTCCAATCAATGCTGTTTGCTTAAGACAGAGCCAGGCCCTATTTCCTTCCTCCAAGAACGTAAACTAGTGTCAGCTCACCTGAAAAAAGCTGGAATAAATTCTCTGTCATAACCCCCTTCTTGGGAATAATCTGAACATTTTGGTGATAAGAATCTATTTCTTTGCCGAGAGTGTCTGGACTGCTTCTACTTTTGGTTTTGTTCTAAATCTTCTTTTACTTTGGTCATTCTTGTTTCAGTCAAATTTTCAATTTCTTCATCTGACCCTAATGCAAAGGGACCCTTGGGGCCAGTGGCCACCTGAGATGTTTAAAGAGGTAATCAGTCTCAGGTGCACCTGCCAGGGCGCTCTATCTCTCTCTCTCTCTCTCTCTCTCTCTCATTATTGCCATGCACATCCATGCATCTCAGGAAAAGGAGGAGGTAGGATTTTGCTCTGTGACAACCAGGAAATTGCCTTAAAATATCTCCTGCTGCTCCTCCCTCTGATGCAGTAGCAAACGGTAACAATTCTCCAAGGGTGAAAGCAAAAACAAAGTGTGATTTCTGAGCTAGTTCTTGAATTAATGACTTTCTCCTGGCTCAAATTCTGCTTTTTCTGGGATTATTAGTGTCTTTCCTGGAAATTTTTCTCTTGAAGCCTCTGGGGTTACTTGCTGTCCATGGTGGCATAATGCTGTCTTGATCTGATGTCTGCCAGTTGGGAGTCTGGTAGTTTTGCTATTTTATTTCTACAAGTAGGCTGTACAGATGAGATGGCTCTTCATGGTTTTAGGGCCCTGGGATTCATCCTGGCGGGGGAATGTCCATCTGCCTGGTCTCTGCTCTCTGAGCCCCCCTGTCCCAACTCTTGGCATCCTGTTCTCTCCCAGCCTACTCACGGTGGGAGTGGGAGGGGGGATCAGGCACCTGCTCCTGCTTCCCAATTATTGGCCCAGAATCCAGAAGGGAAAAGCTGTCACTTGGTGGGAAGTGTGTGTGTCGTTCACATTTCAGCTGTGGCTTTGCCTCCCCAGTAGTAGTGTTTGAGAACTTACCTCCTGAAGCAGATAATCTCCTTCCCTGCACCCTCCTCTGACGATGAGGCCTCCACTTTCAACTTATGGATGTTTCTTTTAACACCACGGGGCCCATCTGGTTGACTGTACTCTGTGATCACTACAAATTACGATGATAATAATTTATTGAGCACATTTATTTAATGTTCCAGGCATTTTCTGGAATGTTGGCCTTGTAGGTAGCTGTTTCCCTAACCTTCCATGTGAGGACCTTTTTCCTTAAACTAGTGAAATACGCTTAACATAAAATCCACCACAGTAAGTACGCCTAGTGCACGGTTCAGTGAAGTACATTCTCATTGTTGTAAACTGACATCCAGAACTCTTCCACTTCACACGAGTGAAATCCTGCCTGCTACACAGTGACCCTCTGTCCCTCCCTGCTCCGGCAGCCACCATGCTACTTTCTGTCTCAGAGTCCGGCCATTGCAGAAGTTCATATAAATGGAGCCGTCTGCCCGGTCATCTTTGGTTTATTTAATAGCATGGTGTCCTAAGGTTCGTCCACAGTGTGCCATGTGTTAGGCTCTGTTAAGGCTGAATAACAAGAACAATTTTCCTCATCTGTTTATCTGCTGACGGGTGTTTCAGCTGCCCCATGTCTTGGGTACTCTGGATAGCACTGCTGTGAATGTGAGTGTGCAGATAACTCTTCAAGGCCTTGTTTTTAATTATTCTGTTGGGCATGTACTCAGAAAAGGAACTGCTGGATCATAGGGAAATTCTATTTTCAATTTTCGAGGCACTTTATTACTGTTTTCCTCACCTGCTACATCATTTGAATTCCCACCAGCAGGCGCCGGGTCCCAATGTCTTCATGTCCTCGCCAGCTTCTGCTTTTTTCTGGTTTTGATAGTTGCCTTCCTAGTGGGCGGGAGGGGCCTGTGAGGGCCTCTGACAAGGTGGGGACACCAAGAGAGTGACCATGTGGGGGAAGGCTGACTCGGGGGCAGGTCTCCAGAGCACGGTCACCCTCTCTGGGCATGAACACACCGTCCCTCACACAAGTGAGTCCTACAGGCTGATTCTGGGGACAGTGGCAGCTAGAGGAGCCTCCCGCTGCCCCATGTCACTTGACAACTGGCAAGCAGTTGGGATTCAACCCTGGAACTCAAAGCCTATGCTTATGACTTCCTCAACAGTACCCCACAGCCCCTCTCTTCAAAATCACAAACTTAGCGTACGTTAGCCTGCGTCGTCATGGAAGCCTGTCTTTCCGAAGACAAACACCTCACTTCCTCCAGGGGGCTTCAGAGCACTGTTCAGTGATGGTGCTACTGTGTGTGGGGGTGGAGTGCAGGTGGAGGCCACAGATGCCCCTGGGGTGGGCAGAGAAGGGCGAGGGGTCGTGGCTAAGCTGCTGAGCCACATGGATGAGCTGGCTGCCCAGACTGAGGGGCGTCCTTTCCACTGCCCAGAGTTCCTGGCAGCCAGTGAGCGAGGAGGGTTTCCATGGCCTTCACATCAGACAGAGCTGGGCTAGGACCAGTGTTTTCCATGAACCAGTGGGAGAACTGAGAAAGGAAAGGACTCAGTGAGACGATCCCTGCTCTGTGACATGGGGCAGTGGTGGCGAACAGGGGATGGAAGATGCCCGCTCCATGTCACTCTCTGGATGTGGCAGAAAGGGCACCAGGCCGGGAACCACAGGTGCTCATCCCACTCTGATACCTTGGACCAACCAACAAGTGAATGAACACCTTCGTTTCATCTCTGGAAGGGGACTGTCTGTGAAGCTCACACTTTACGGTAGCTCAAGACAGTAAAAACGTTCTCACGTGAGCAAAGAATCTTAGTCATTCTCTGAGCCTTTATCTCTTTTCATCCACGTTTTATGAATTTACTTATGGTGCCGGAAGTGTAATGTAGTCTCTGGGGTCTCAGTTTTATCCTGTGTAGAGTCTTGAGCTACGGAATGGTCTCTAAGGACACTTTCAACTTTCATAGTTGGGTTTTTTCTACAAAAATTTCACTGAACTATCTAAAATATTTAATAAATGGGATTTTGCAATTAGCTTCTTATTGTCACTGAACTCAGTAATGAAGGAATTGAGGATTTTTCCCTTCCTCCATTTTGATGTTTCATTGTGCACTGTAATGAACGTTGCCACCTACTCTCAGGTAATGGTGCAGGTGATGGGACCTAATTATATGCTTTGTAGCCTCACATCAGCAGGACCTCACAATGCATCTCGGTAATTCCCCCGTGTGTCACCAAGGGCTCGGGCTGCTGAAACACCAGGTTAATTGTGTACTTCATAGAGTTCCGCGTGGGCCAGCGCAGACAGGAGGCTGTGAGGTCAGCCTGTTTGCCCCTCTGGTGGGGGTGATTTTGTTTGATTGGGAGGGGTGGAGCCTCTTAAGGAGTGGCTGCCCCCAGAAGCTCCCTCTGGGCCCTTTCTGGGAGCAGGCAGGCTGTTAGTGGCCTGGGCAGAGGTACCCACAGGTCTTCCTTGGGGGCCTGGAGAGTTCTGACTCCTGAGGGGAGCCTTGTCCTGGGGTGCACAGCTTGGGGCTTCCCTCCAAGAGGTGGCCCGAGGCCCCACCTGTTCTGAAGGAGGGATGGGGGCAGGGAGTCTGCACCTCATCCCAGGTCTGCACAGACCAGGAGGGCACCTGGCGGTGTAGACTGGGCCTCCCCAGACAGGGCTTGCCGGGCAGCTGCACTGCAAGGGGAAGCACTGGGAGATGAACTCTGTCTTCAGAGCCATCTGAGGACCTAAGACCCTCAGGGAGGTGGGGACCCTCTACTCACCTCAAGGCTCAGGTAGCCACCCTGAGGCCCTAGTCACAGCCCGCTGGGGAGAATGGCTGGCGTCTGGCCCCTGGGTCCTGGGGGGAACCTTTTCATTCCCATTTACCCTTGCTGGTCCCACCACAGAAGCACAGGGGGCAGGTGGGGACACGAGGGCAGGAGTGGTTCCCAGAGGAGGGAGCAGGACCATGAGGAGGAAGCCATGGAGGATGCTGGTGTTGGCTAGTCACCACAGGTGGACTGGCCAGTGGGAGCTTGGGGAGTGAAAGGAGGCTCTCTGGGAGGCTGCAGATCTGTGCCTGCCCCAGGTTACCCAGGACCCAGGGGCCAGATTCTGACATGCAGAGTCCAGGAAGAGACAAAGTAGTGATGTGTGCCCAGAGCTGGGCAGATGGCTGGATGTAGCTGGAGAGCCTGGCTGGAGCCTTGCGGTCCTTGCCCCGTGTAAGCCCATTTGCCAGCAACAGGATGGGCCACACTGGCCTGCTCTGGCCACGCCTCCATCGCAGTAGGAAGGTTTCCCTGTGGCTGCTGCCTGTCCTCACCCTGAGTTCTCCTCTGACTATAACTCCTTCCTTCCAGCCTGGGAACTATGGAAAAGTGATCCTCACACCCTACGGCACAGCTCTTCCTCAGGCCACCCATTCATGGACAACAGATCTCTGTGGCCACCTCCCTCCTGCCTGTGTCACCCCCCACAGTCACTGGGCAGCGCCCTCCATGAACCCAGAACCTTCTCCCTGAGGCCAATATCAGTGTCCCTCCCTCCTCGACTGGTCTGTTAGAAGCTCTATGGCCGCACCAGCCCCACCCGGCATCCCCTCTTCTGAGATGTTTCTGTGTGGCCCCTCTGAGGCCAGACCTGGCACAGAGGCTGTGTGTGTTAGTGTCTTTCCCATCTGCGGTCAGTCACCAGAGGTGACCACGGTTCCTGTGGCTCTCAGGCAGACACCTACCACCTGATGCTCAGCACGGGCACTGTGCCAGGCATGAGCCAGGTTCTCTACGAGTCTCCACCTCAACCAAGAAATGTGGATGGACATTGTCTGCATCCGGCAACAGACGAAGTGGTGGCTTGGGATGGGGAGAGAAATACAGGCGTACCCCCACAGCTGACCACCTCCCTCCCCTGGCCACCTTCCTAAGGAGATCTTGTGTTCATAGATCAGAATGCATCACGTGTGCATGTTTGTAGAGCAGGCCTAGCTCCCTGTGGGGACCACCTCCATGTGTGGACTGGCCTGTCACAGCCCCCTGGGTGGTCACCCACAGAGGGTTCACTGTACTTTGTTGCTCTGCCCAGCCCTGTGCTTCTCCTAGTACTTCCTGCCCTCCCGTCTCCTCTCTGATTCCTTTCTCACTGGGCATAGACACTCAGTCCAGGCGTTACCTCCATCACTTCCGCCAGACTTGGACAGAAGCCAGAGCCCCTCCCTGCTGCCACCTACGTGAGGTTCCCTCCTCTGTGATTCCTGAATGTTCTGAACTCAGTGCTCTGCAGGTCTCGGCTGACCATGTTCTAGGTTAAGAACATAATCCCTTTGAAGGGGGCCCTGGCCTCCATTTTGTGTGTCCCAAAGCTCACTGTGGGGCCTTGGAGAGCAGAAGCCCCCTGAGTGGGGTGATTTCCTGGGCTGCAGGTGCTTCTCTGACAGCCCTATGCCTGGGGTCCAGGCTCCTCTCTGCCTCCCCTGCTTCCCCACCCACCCTCTCCTTGTCCCTCAGCAAGGGACAAGGTCCCTTGTCCTTCCTTGTCCCTTTTCTTTCCTTTGTGAATCAATTCATAGCAATTCATGACCCGACCGTTGGATCAAGTTTACACAGAGTGCTGGATACAGCAGGCTAGACCAGGCTGGGAAAGTCTCAATGATCACCCATCCTTATAGACGGGGAAACAACAGTCCATAGCGGCTAACATCCAGTTTCTCCAACTGAAGCATGTAGATAGTGGAGGCAGATCGGGACTCGGCCTGACCCCTCCCCGCCCCCAGCTCTGGGCACTGTGGAAAATGTGTTTCCTTGCTGCAGCAGCTTCTCACCAGCTGGGAACCAAACGCGTGAGCCTGAGAGTCCCACAGACACGTCAGGTACAGGAAAGAGGGAAGAAAGCAGGGCCCAGCTGGGGTCTCCAAATGACTGACCGATAGGCCAGGTCCCCGCCCCAGCCCCCATGACACGGTGTCTTTGGTGCCTCCCTTTCTGAATGTCAACTCTGTGCTAATGTTCACTTGGTTTGTGCTGCTGAAAATCACATGTTTGCAATCAAAGTCTTTTGAGATCCAACGTTGGCCCTACTGAGACCAACCCTGGCAATGGCAGAGAAAGGCAGGTCAAGTGGGGCAGAGGGAAGATGGTCAGCACGCCTGGACAGAAAGCCTCACAGCTGTGCTGCCTGTGCTGTGTGATGTCTGACGCATGTGTATACACCTATGTGGTGTGCTGGGTGTGAGTGTATTGACTGTGGTTGGCATGTGTGTACAGTGTGGTCTCTGTCTGTGCATATATGTGCATGTGCAAATGTATGTGCATACGTGTGATGTGTACATGTGGGTGCATGTGTACACATGTGGGTGCATGTGTGATGTTTGCACATGTGTGCCTGTGTATACTGTGTATGATTGGCAGCATTGGTTGGCTATGTGTGGCCAGGAGAGTGGCTGTGTGGTCAGCACTTTTGCCACCAATTCTCAGCTGCCCAGGAGGCAAAGCTTTAAAAGCTGAAGATGGCGTGTCCCAGGCCCCCAGAAAGCCGCACACTACACTAAGAAGACCCTGCCAGACCTAGCCCTGAACCCGGCCAGGCCTTTGTTTGATCTCCAGCAAGCAGGCTGCCGAGTGGTTGTCAGGCCCAAGAAGGAACTTCTAGGGTCCTCAGGGGACAGGGCCCTGCCCAGGGCTAGTGGGCTGGCCTGCAGGGAGATGACCTGTGGCCAGGGGGCAGGTGCCACACAGACACAGGCTGACCTGTGAGGCAGGAAACGGCAGGTCAGAGATCCCAGGAAGTAGCAGTCATTGGCAAGAAGTAAGTCTGTGGTCAGCATAGCCCAGGAGAGCCACTGGGGTAGGCAGAAGGGGGAAGGAGGAGGGGCCCGGACTGGGGAGGGAGGTGACATGCCCTGGGCTCTCGGGTAGGAACCCTTTGTGGCTCCTCAGCTCAGCCAGACAACAGGAGAGAGGATGGCAGAATATAGGATGCTCACAGAGGCCAGGCCATGTCCTGTTAGGGACATTCTCACCTGCTCCTAATGTCACAGACCTGTGTGCTAGTTGAGGGCCACTGTTACTTAATGGACAGTGGAGCAGCCTGGGAGATGGCAGCCCAGGTGAGGAGGGTAGCCACAGACACAGTGCAGGGTGGGTTTTGCTGACCCCAGGGGTCAGCGTGAGTCCTCTGGGATGCAGGTGGTACAGACACAGCCCCTTTCTTGGCTTCTAACCTCAGCTGACGGCTGTTCTTTGCTGTTCCTTCAGAAGGTGCATCATTGCAGCCTCACTGTGGCCTGGAGAAGCATGACACAGTCAAGGCGCAGGTCCCGGGGTTCCAGCTACAGGGGCCTCAGTACCACAGGTCCAGGGCTGGGGCTCCCCTGTGCTGATGTCCTTGGGCTCTGGGCTTCACCCAGTCTTCTCCTCAGTTGCCCTCAGCCTCTCGGTCTCTCTTCTCTCTCCGTCCCTGTCTCCATCTCTCTGGACAATGGGAGGAATGGCCTTCCCAGCCCTGTTTCAGGAGGAGCAGGCAGCTAACATGGGGTGGGCTGCATTGATGCAGTGTTTTAAGCCAGACCTGAGCCCTACCCAGAGCTCTCTGGTGCAGGGAAGGGATATGGGGGCAGATTCCAGCTGGGAGAAGGTGCCAGATTGCAAGAGAAAGCTCTGGTATCCAGAATGGAGTCAATTGGAAGGAAGTAGGTCTCACCCAGCTTGTCTTTCTCAGGTGGGGACCTGGGAGGAAGTGTGGGAGGAATTGCAGGGGTGAGTGAGGTGCTGACCTGCTGAGGCACCAGGGCTCCATGGTGGAGGGGAGTCTGGAGGCTGCAGGGCTGGGATTAGAGGGGCCCCTGTGAGCTATGGAGTGAGTGACCCAGGAGTAGGGGGAGGGTTGAAATCAAGACAGTGATGACCACGGAGTGACTGATCATGGTCAGGCTGGGCTTCATCTGGGCTGGGTGGTGCACTGGGGAGGAGACCCTCGGAGGAGATAGTCTGGGGCAGGCACTGTGCAGGTTTGTCCAGGGGTCACCACAGAGGCAGGAGCTGTGTCACAGGCAGCAGGGACAGAACCTGATGCTCCGGCCATGTCCCTCCCAACTCTGCGTTCTCAGGCCCATCTGTACCCTGCTGAAGCCACAGTGCCCTGTGCTCAGCTAATTAAGGGAGCATCTTCCCTCTCACCTCCAGGTCCACACTCGTGCTGTTGACTCTGCCTGGAGCGGTGATCTCCCTGACTCTGCATTTTAATTGCCTGTTTTAACTCCCCCTCCAAGGAGGGAATGATGAGATACGATGTGGTTTCTTTGTGTCCCCGGCGCCTGGCACAGTGCGTGCTCCATAGAAGGGTAAGATGGGGAGGAAGAGGGTGGACAAGTACTTGGGGACAGAGGAGCCCTCTGCAAATGCCAGAGGCCTCACTTCAGCCTGCTGGCCTCTTGGGTCACAGGAAATCTATGTTGGAACTTAATTATGTCTTTGCTCTTTCTTCCAAATCATTAGTAAAGATGGCAAATCAGCCTGATGTGCCACGAGCGCCTTCACCACTTGGCCATGAACACAGTACAGGCACCCACTTTCAGCACAGGGCTGGTTTGTAATTTATTACACTTATTTATTTTAAATACAATTATCATCAGCCCATGGAAACTCTGAGACATTCTATAACTGACACTTCATTAGCGTCTAAATATGTTCTTTTTATTGTTATTTATCCCTCTGCTTACTGCCTGTTTGGGGAATGCTTCATTGGTCCGGCACCATGGAGGGATGAGATGAATTTTGCAGATGACTAAAGCTTACCAATTCCAGTGGCAAAACATGAACTCGCACAAAGGACTCTGAATTGAAATATGAATATGTCTAATAGATTACATGTTATCTCGTAAAGCTGTGTGGCTTCCCCAGACTTGTGAAGGGCCCAGATGACTCCGACCCTGCCACTAGAGACTCGGTGACCCACCAAACTTTCAGTTCATGGGAGTTGCCTGAACTCAAATGTTGTTCCCAGTCTCAGGACACTGCAGTTACCTGCAGTGTTGCAGCTGGAAACTCCCTTAAATCTTTTTCTTTGGCCCGTGAGTCTTCAGAATTATGATTTTTCACGTGTCCAGTGACTGGAGGCAGAGACTCTCCACACTTAGGCAGAGCTGCTCTAATGTGACCTACTAGGTACATTCTTGTTGCAAAACTCAGGCCCACACTTGCCAAAGCTGCAGGCTACGTGGCATTTGATGCTATAGAGATGTTTCCTGACTCTGCTGATGGAGAGGACAGCTGCACGAGGCTTCAGTGACAGGATGTAGACAGTGGACACTAACGCATCTGTGTTGAAGCACAGAGGCACAGAGTTCACTGGCTTAGAAAAACCCTAAGTAAAGGAGGCAACTCCCCAGCAGTGAGGCGGCCACCAGATGCCCTCCGTGGGTGTGTTTCTTGCTGATTCCCATGGTCACCAGCATGCCTGCCCCCGTGAGGGCCCTGCTGCTCCCTTAAAATCCTATGTTCTGGTTCTCCTTATCACTGAGGTGACAGGGCGACATTTTAAAAATGCTTGACAAATTCTAAGGGGAAGCAGGAAGGGAAAGATTATAGGTTAAAAATAGCCAAGTTTCCAGAGAGCTGGGGTTTTGTCCTAAGCTGACTGTGGCTCCTGGGCAAACTGGCTGCCCCACCGTCCACCCTGCATGCACCTTCCCTGGTGCTGCAGGGCTGGACCCCCCCCCCACCCAGGTGAAAAACCGAGCTCCCCAGCTGCCCACCGCCTATTGGCCCAGCAGAGGGAGGCCCTGGCGGGGGTGTGGGGGACCTGAAGGGCCCCTGCCCCCCCTCCTGCCTTGGATGGTGCCTCTGGCACCTGCTGAGGTTTGGGCATGTGCCTCACTCAGGAAGTGCCACCTCTTCCCTCTTCCTTCCTGCTTGGCCACCGTCCTATCAGGAGGGCCCCTCACTGGCCACCTGGGCTCTGGGTCTGAGCATCTCCACCCTCAGTGCTTTAGACTCTCTCTTGGGGTCTGTCCTGACTGCACCTTGCAACAGCTACCATGTCACCTGTCAGGCCACCACACTGTCATCCTTTACTCTGGATTTCTGGGGCGGCCTCAGCATCAATTCAGCCTAATGTTATTCTCTCCCCTCCTCAGATGGAACGTTCTAGATTTCTTCTCCTTTGTTCCAGTTTCTGGCCTGAGAGAAGCATGTGGTACACAAATGGTTCCCACCAGAACGTCATGATGCCCGAGGTACACAAATGGTTCCCACCAGAACGTCATGATGCCCGTGGTACACAAATGGTTCCCACCAGAACGTCATGATGCCCGTGGTACACAAATGGTTCCCACCAGAACGTCATGATGCATTCTACAGCTTTTCTGATGACAGGCCCATGGTTGGAGCTATAAGAAATGATTCCTCTGAAGGGAACATTTCTCAGGGGAAAGTGAGTTAGCAACATCTTCCCACAGGAGGCACAGGGATGTTAGTGCACGCTTCCTGGAGCAGAGTGTTCAGGGCCTGCAGGGACTGCCATGGAGCCTTCCTTCCCGCCCCACACTGGAGCAGCGGGCTCAAGGTCTCTGGTGCCACCATGGAGTCTTCCTTCCCACCACACACCAGAGCAGAGAACTCGGGGCCTGCAGGGGCCACCGTGGAGCCTTCCTTCCTGCCCCACACCAGAGCAGAGCACTCAGGGCCTACAGGGGTGACCGTGGAGTTTCCTTCCCACCTCACACCGGAGCAAAGAACTTGGGGCTTGCAGGAGCCACCATGGAGCCTCCCTTCCCACTCCATAGGAGCAGAGAACTCCGGGCCTGCAGGGGCCACCGTGGAGCCTTCCTTCCCGCCCCACACCAGAGCAGAGCACTCAGGGCCTGCAGGGGCTGCCATGGAGCATTCCTTCCTGCCCAACACTGGCGCAGAGGGCTCAAGGTCTGTGGTGCCACCAGCCAGTCTTCCTTCCCACCCCCCACCAGAGCAGAGCGCTCAGGGCCTGCAGGGTCCACCGTGGAGCCTTCATTCCCGCCCCACAGGAGCAGAGAACTCGGGGCCTGCAGGGGCCACCGTGGAGCCTTCCTTCCTGCCCCACACCAGAGCAGAGCACTCAGGGCCTGCAGGGGCTGCCATGGAGCTTGCTTTCCTGCCCAACACTGGAGCAGAGGGCTCAAGGTCTGTGGTGCCACTGTGGAACCTTCCTTCCCACCCCACACCAGAGCAGAGAACTCGGGGCCTGCAGGGGCCACCCTGGAGCCTTCCTTCCCACCCCACACTGGAGCAGAGCGCTCGGGGCCTGCAGGGGCTGCCATGGAGCCTTCCTTCCCACCCCACACTGGAGCAGAGAACTCGGGGCCTGCAGGGGCCACCGTGGAGCCTTCCATCCAACCACACAGGAGCAGAGCGCTCGGGGCCTGCAGGGGCCACCCTGGAGCCTTCCTTCCCGCCCCACAGGAGCAGAGAACTCGGGGCCTGCAGGGGCCACCCTGGAGCCTTCCTTCCCACCCCACAGGAGCAGAG
>CAUYQS010115959.1:0-95204 GCA_963574585.1 Otolemur crassicaudatus
ATGATCATGAAGTAATGTACTTGTGATATATCTTGTGATGTATGAATCAATATGTACCCTTATTTTGTAACCCCTGAGCTATATTGAGCTGTGCTAACTGCTATGATTGGCTTCTGTATTGCGCTAGCTTGCTAGTCACCAGGACTATGCAGAATAATGGTATAAAAAGGCTTCTCTCCCGTTATTCGAGGCTTCTTGTTGGCTCACCACAAGAGCCCCCTGCAGGTGTATCAAAATTATCAATAAATTTCTATTAATTAATTATATCTGACGTGGGGTCCATCCTTCTCTCGCATCTACCATTCCATTTCAAAATACATCAACATAGAGAAAAGATGATAAGCCATGACTACTCTGGGCTTATCTCAAAAATGCAGGGTTGGCTTAGCATCCCACAAACAGCCAGCACAGTGCATCGTACTAATGTAAGGAAGAAAAGAAACCACAGGACTCTCTGAGGAGATGCAGAAATGCACCTCACAGAATCCTGTACAGTTTCATGGCAAAAATACTCAATAAACAGGACTAGAAGGGAAAATCCTTGACTTGATAAAGATTATCAGCAAGAAAACTAATGGCTAACATGCTTAGAGGTGAAACACTGATGAATGTTTTTTCCTTCAGATCAAGAATCAGACAAGAATGTCTGATCTCAGTACTTCTATTAAAAATTGAACTGAAGTTTCTAACCTAGGCAATTAGGCAGGATAAAAGAAAGGCATTCTAATCTCTATTTAGAGATGACATATTCTTTTTTTTAAATAGAAAATCCTAATTAATTCCTTCCAGAAAACTATTATAACAAATAATACACAAAAATCAATTCTGTTCCTCTACATGAGCAATAAATAATCTGAAAATGAAATGGGAAAGCAATTCAACTTACAGAAGCATTAAAAAGAATAAATTATCTTGGACTAAAATTAACAAAATAAATACAAAATTTATGCACTGAAAACTTCAAAGCATTGTTGAAAAATGTTTTAGAAATTAAAATAAATTGTAAAATATCTCATTTTCATGGACTGGAATGCTTACTATGGTTAGGATGGCAGGACTCCCTCAAATGATCTAACAGGCAATGCAATCTCTTTCAAAGTAATCACCTACTGGGACGAAACTAAAATAAAAAAACAAAAATTTAAAAAAAACTCATGTGCCATTTTTGTAGAAAATGGACAAATCTAAAATTTATAACAAATACGCTGATTCTAAAACTTATAAAAATAAAATTCAAGAAACCCAGGACATCCAAAATTACTCTGAAAAAGAATAGAATGTTAATATTTCCCGATTTCAATACTTAGTGCCATGACAAAGTACTCAGTGTGGGATAGGCATAAAGATAAATATTGGCTGCTGGAATTGAATTTTTGTAGAGAGTTTTTAAACAAATCTTTAATTTTTTAATACATTTTTATTTTGTATAATTGGCATGCAAAAATTAGACATGTTTTGGGGCATAATATAATGTTTCATAACCCAATATGTATATCCACTGTACAATGAATGATTCTAGGCAGTTGGCATGTCCATCTCCTCAAATTCTATAAAACCTTTGTGGTAATAGCTTTCAGGATCTTCATAGTTACTTGTCATTAGATAGAATATAATTCTACTACTACGGAATATAATTTTTGAATGAGATATTCCTCTCTAAAATTTGTACCCCTGCCCAAGTTCCTTACATTTTCCCTCCTCTCTTTCATTTCCAGCTTTATGGTAACCGCTCTTCTGCTGTCTACTTCTGTGAGATTTCGCTTAGATTCCAAATATGAGTGAGATTGTACCGTACTAGTCTTTCTGTGCCTGGCTTATCTCACTTAACACTGTGTTCTCCAGTTCCATCCATATTGCTACAAATGACAGGGTTCCGTTCTTTTTTCATCGTGAATGGCATTGGGTGGATACCACATTTTCTTTAGCCATTCATCCATTGATGGGCACTGAGGCTGAGTCCATCTCTTGGCTTTGGTGAGTAGTACTGCTATAAACAGAGGAGTGAAAATCTCTTCTACATACACAATTGTACAATATTTTTGGATGCCTCCACAGCAATGGAATTGCTGAGCCATGTGGTAATTTTGGTTTTCGGTTTTTTGAGAAATTTCGCTAGTTTTGTCATAATGACTGTACTAATTTATCTTCCCACAAAAAGTGCCCCAGTTCCCCTTCCTCTGCACACTTGCCAGGTGATAACAGACCTTCTAAGTATCTATTTCAGAAGTGTATGTTTAGGTCCTTAGCACTTGTAAAAATTGGATTAATTATATTTTTGCTTTGAGTTATTTGAATACCTTATAAATTATGGATGTGAATACCCTGTCAAGTAAATAATCTGCAAACATACTCTTCCATCTGGTATGTTTTCTCTTTACTCTATGATTTTTTTCCACGTTTCCTATGGAGAAACTTTAGCTTAATGTAAGCGCATTTGTCTATTTTTCCTTTTATTGCCTGTGCTTTTTAAGTCCTATCCAAAAATTTCTTCCCCAGACCAATGTCATGAACCGTTTTCCTTGGTTTCTTCAACTAGCTTTACAGTTTCAGGCCTTCAAGTTGAATCGTTAATCCATTTTGAATTGGTTTTTGTGTATGATGAGAAATAGAGATCTAGTTTTATTCTTCTGCATGTGACTATCTAGCTTTCTCAGCACCATTTATTGAAGACAAAGTCGTTTTCTCAATGTGTACACTTGGTGTTTCTGATAAAAATCAGTGAGTTTGAATGCACAGATTTATTTCTGGACACTGTCTGTTGACTGTCTGTGTGTGTCTTTTTACGCCAGCACCATGCTGTTTTAGTTACTACAGCATTGCAGGGTATTTTGAAGTCAGATAATGTGATGCCTGCAGCTTTGTTGTGCTTGTATGCTTGTTTGTTTTTGCTCAAGGTTGCTTTGGTTACTTGGGGGTCTTTTCATTCCCTATGAATTTTAGGAAGTTTTTTCTATTTCTGCAAGACTGTCATTGAGATTTGGATACTGATTGAATCTATAGATCACTTTGGGTAGCATGAGCATTTCAGAAACATTACTTTTTTCCAATCTATGAGCACAAGCTATCTTTCCAATTATTCCTGTCTTCTTCAATTTTTGTCAATGTTTTATAGTTTCCAGTGTAGAGATCTTTTGCCTCCTTGGTTAAATTCATTCTTAAGTACTTTTTATTTCTGTAGCTATTACAAATGGATTTTTTTTTCTTGATTTCTTTTTCAGATAGTTTGCTACTGGCATGCCAACATACTAGTGATTTTTTTATTTTTAGTTTATGTACTGAAACCTTTCCAAATGTATTTTCTGGTTCTTTCAGTTTTTTAGTAGATGTTTTAGGTTTTTCTATGTATATGATGAAGCCATCTGCAACAAGGACAACTTCCCTCCCTCATTTCCAATTTGGATGTTGTTCCTTATTTCTCTGTCTTGGATATAAAGCAAAACTAGAAAAAAAAATTGGATATCTCAGATGCGTTTTTTGCCCTCTAAATTCACACTTTGAAACTGTAAACTCCAAAGTTATGGTGTTTGGACAGGGGAAGTGTGAGTGACAATGAAGTCATGAGAATGGAGCTCTTGTGATAGGATTGACACTTTTATGAGAAGAGGCATGAGATGCATGGTTTCCTCTCTAGATTTGCCATTTGAGGGTCCAAGTATGAGATGATATATGTCAGCAAACCCAAAAGCTTGCCCTCATCAGACACTGGATTTACAAATGCCTTAGTCTCCAACACTCCAGAACAGACTCCAGCACTGTGAGAAATGAGTGTCATTTAAGCTTCACAGTCTATGGTAATTGTTACCATAGCCCAAACTGACTAAGGATAGGAAAATAAAGAGAAAAATGCACACTTGATGTAACTATATACCTTTTATTTCATTTTATAATTAAATGTACATATTAAGAAATAATTAAATCTTATGACAAATGTCGTTACATATCTCAATGCTACTAAACACTGAGGAACTATTATATATAATTTACCATTACACAAGGATTTTACTTAATTTAGAATTACCTATTCAATTTATGTCCTAGCTATACATATACATATTTAGTCACTAGTTTACATTTAGCTGATACTTAACATGGATAAGTAGCACTATTCACATTCTGTTTGACATGTTTTAGAAAACTGAATCCAGGCCATGCTAATATAATAAGATTAACACTACCATCCACGTGCGCTGTGCAATCACATTTAGGTAGAGACTATGACAATTATATTTTATAGAGTATAAGAAACCAGTGAAGAAAGATAATTATGTGTGCTGTAAAACATGAATCCATGTATTTCTTCCTGTTCAATGGCTGGAATTGATGGTGACCTTCAAGACCAGGAGATTTCAAATGGTTCATCGAGAGTAACATGTTCAGTGCGCAGGTCAATGGTTAATAACTAAAAATAAGTAAAATGACAATTGCTTAATCAGAACCACCCCATTTTTAGTTTTATCCTGTTTTAGAGGAGGCTATTTCCATAAAAAAGACCCAGAAGGCCACCACACCACAGGAGAAAAAAAAAAGAAACAAATGGACCTGATTAAATTAAAGGGCTTCTATATAGGCAAGGAAACAATCAATAGAGTTAACTGACAACCTACTGAATGGGAGAAAATATTGGTACACTCTATATCCAAGTAAGGGCTGATAACCAGAATCTATAAAACACTCAAACAGATCAGATATAAAACAGATAGCCTCATAAAACACTGGGCAAAAAACCTGAACACAGCTTTTCAAAAGAAGATAGACTAATCGCCAACAATCATATGAAAAAAAAGAAAATAGTATGGCCTTTCCTCAAAGAACCAAAAGTAGACTTCCCATTTGATCCATCAATGCTACTACTGGGTATTTACCTAATGAAATAAGTCCTTTTATCAATAAGATATGTGCATAGAAATTTTATTGCAGTCCAATTCACAATTACAAAGATGTGGAATCAACCACTGTGCTCATCAGTACACAGATGGATTAATCAATGTGATATATGTGTACTACAGAGAGTATTACTTGGTCGTAAAAATGAGAAAATGTTGGGTGGTGCCTATGGCTCAAAGGAGTAGGAAACCAACCCCATATGCTGGAGGTGGCAGGTTCAAACCCAGCCCCAGCCAAAAACTGCAAAAAAAAAAAAAAAAAAAAGGAAAAAAAAAGAGGGAAAATGTTCTATAAGTTAATAGGATGTACTTTGTTTTTCTTTTTTCTTTTTATAAATTTTTATTTTTATTTTGGACAGTTTGCAACCATCTTACCAATAGTCTCAGCAAATTGACCCATTGTACAGAGAATGAAAATAAATCCATGAAGGCTGGAGTGAATATAAAGAGACGGTAAAGGGACAAAAGTCTTGGCCAATTATGTCCGTCCCTATTATTTGACTTTTGCACATGATTATGGAATTATTTGTAACTGTACTACATGAATCTCCATGATTCCCATGTTTGAATGTTATCAAGTTATTTTTACCCAAAGTTTAGATTTAGAAGTAGGCATCATTTTACCTCAATCATAAAAAGTTTTTGATTTTTAATTTATTGCCAATAATTACAATTCTGTATGTGTTAATTTCTTTCACCACAGACAATTTCAATTACTCCTGTAGAGCGCTTACTCATAGAGATGATCAACGGCAGTTATAATCAAATGATCATCTGTCATATTTTTATGATACAATGATTTCAAAAACCTTATCATTGCTACCTTTTCTCCTACCTATAAGACTCTGTCTTAGATCAGAAATTTTGGATTCAGTGATCAAATATGAAAATGAGGGGGCATATTGAAAAAAAAATCAATATTTCTTTGCTGCCTGGTATACACCAATCACTCTCCTAAAAGCTTTATAAAATTCATTCTTCAGTAAAGTACAGCCTCTTTGGAAGAATACCAGATTTTATAAAAAAAAAAACTTAAAAGGTAAAATTTAATGACTGTAAATCTAATAAAATCTGTGTGTATTTTATTACTGTTCTGACACAAGTAAAAGAAGATTAAATTAAATTAAACACGTAAATAACACAGAAGGGTGTGTACATACGCACAGTCTCAGCAACGTATGCACAGCTTTAAACAGATCAAATACTGGCAACAGTTAGCTGTTTTCTGGAATATATGTTATTTGAAAACTATAAACTATAGATTCACAGAATTTAGGATATAAAAGAGGTTAAGAGATTATTTTTATATTGTTTATTGAACTATAAAAAAAAGAAGAGCTAAAATTATTTTTTCAAGGTAAAAGGCTAATTACTGGCAGCAATAAAACTTTCACTAAGAATCCTGACTGCTTGTTGAGGGCTGAGAAATATAAGAATTTGATGTAGATGTATTAATAGCTACACTTAAAAATATTTTCTCATCCCACTTACCTGGTTGGCTGCATCTTGGTTAAAATTCACTGACACTGTATTTTCCTTATATATTAGATTAACCGCATTGACAGGGGTATCTCCTTTCCCCAACACGTAGATGAGCCCGAGGATCATTTCACTTTTATTTATGTAACCGTTTTTCAATATAGTGCTTGTCAAAGTGGTCTGTAAAGATAAAAAGAAATAATTTCAACCTTTCCTTTACCAAAGCAATTAAATTAAAAAAAATATATGTTTGTTAACCAAAAAATACATAGTAGAAGCTCTGTTAAGTTGGCCACCCAAGGGACTCTAACAAAGTGGCCAACACATTGAGGTGGTTATATAAGGAACTTGCTTATTGTACTGATACCCACACGGGTGCATGTCTGATCTGTGACAACTTGGTCAGTGTAGAGAGGCGGTCAACTGTGGAGCTCCTACTCCACTTCATAATATAGTAACTTGTGTCGTCAAATATTTGAAATGAGGTTTTTTATATTAGAAACACAGAACAACACTTCACATATTCTTTAAAAAATAGTATAGTAATGACCTTACATACCTTATTTAAATTAAACTGTGCCAAGAAGTATAGGTCTCTTTCATAGGTGTCTGTAGAGAGAGAAACAAAGTGACATATTTTTATTTTCAAAGAATAATGGTAAATACTAGTATATTTTGCTTCTCTCTGGTATAAAGGGTAGCAAAGTAGTATGAATGCATATCTAATTTTTTCTAAAGCTATTTAATTTCTTCAGACATAGTTCAAGGACTGCTAGAAATGAAAGATGAATCACCAGAAAAGATTCTAAGGGACCAAGTAGATTGGTGTGTGTGTGTGTGTGTGTGTGTGTGTGTGCCTGTGTGTGTAGGAAGGTGACGCAGTAGCAGCAGTAACAGTTCTAAAATCACGCTAGCACACCTCTCTAGAAAGGCAGCCAGAAGTGCATACATGTACAAGAATAAACATAACTGGGCGGTGATGGCAAGGAATGCCTACTTGCCACCTCAGTGACGGACAAAATAATTTTAAAGGAAAAGAAACGTGGTAGCAACAGATTGTCATTTAAGGAAAATTTCAGTTGTGACAGCTCTACTAAAATCAAACTGATAAATGTAACTTTTATACCTGCCATCTTATCTAAAGTATAATCCTGCCCTATTTACAATCAATTTTAATCATAATCTTACAGCTAAAACTTATGAAAAAGTTACTCCCTGCCAAATTCTAAGCACTTATTACAACGCTGCTAAGAAGTATGTATTATTATCATGCCCACCGGATAAAAGGGGAAAGTAAGTCTCAAAGGGGTTAAGTAAATTGTCAAACATGAAACAATTAATAATGATCCCGGTCTGGAATTAAGTCTAATTTTCTTTGACTTCTAAGATTAGGCTGATATGTAAAAAGCAAACAAACATGTACAATACAGAAAGGGGAAAGAACAGGAGAGTAATGGAAACAAGCATTGGTAAAGCAATGTACTTCAGCTCTTTTCACTATTACACATGTTAGCATTGTTTTTGTTAAGCTATTAAAATTATCTTGCAAACACTAAAATTAACATTGTGCCTAAAACTTTATATATATATATGCTCAAACAAACATGTGCATAACTAAGTTATTATGTTCTATGAGACATTTTATTGTTAAAATATTTTAAATATTTTAGTTTTATTTTTTAAACATACTGTACAATTTTAGCATGAGTTTTTACGATCAATTTTTAAGTACAGAATTCTGACATTAAACAAAAGTGATGGCTATTAGGAGGATATGAGCCTCTTTATTGTTTTCAAAGAGAAATATAGGGCACCCATATATCTATTTCATTAGGATAAGCAGCAAAAATTAACATTTTACTGAGTTATAGCTTTATCAAAAGCTAGAATAGCCAAAATGCACTTAATGTTTAGAAGTTTGATGACAGGTTCATCTGGATCTACAATTTTTTTCTTTTTATTTTTTTTAATTTTGAGAGAGAAACGATTTGTTACACATTACTTATCATGTGTCACAAAACATGAATGTATTTGTTTAAAAAGGAAGGAATCCTTTCAGATGGGTTCGTATTAACGAGATTGGTGGGTGAGAAACTTCTCTGGAGCCTACGATCTATTAAATCCAGAGAAGTGGCATTTGCCGTAGATTGTGGTAGCTGCTAAGTAAAGAGGTGTTAAGGGATTACTTAAAAATTTTAGACTAAACCCATATCGAATATTCTGGGACTGTGAAACATAACAAAAAAAACATATAATTGTCTACAACAATTTTGTATGCTTGTCTGAAGAGATCATGGAAAAAAAAATTGAACTATATTGAGTTTTCAGGGACTATAAAAATCTGTCATGGAATGTACTTTGAATAGGGTGAAGGTCCTGCCAAGTTAAACATTAATAACAAAAGTAACCAAACAAACAAGCAAAAACAATACCCACAAAATCCAGAGAACAAAGTTACTTGAGTTTGGTTTCTGGACTATCCCCTTGTTCCACAGGCACCCAAAACAAAGGTTCAGAACTAAAGTTTCTCTCTGGCCTTCTCCCATTCTCTCACCCTCCATCTCCAGTTGCTGACACAAAACCCATTTTCGCCCAAAGCTAGCTAACCATAAAGCTTAAAAATCCTATTCTAGGAGGCGCCTATGGCTCAAAAGGGTAGGGCGCCGGCTCTATATGCCGGAGGTGGCAGGTTCAAACCCAGCCCTGGCCAAAAAAAATAAATTAATTAATTAAAAAAAAAATCCTATTCTAACACCACCACCCTCACCTTTCTGTGTGTAAAGAAGTTAGATCCTTACTCCAGTGAGGTTCTATCTTATACCCAGGAGGAGGAAATGCTACTAGCAGGAGGCCAGGAAGAATCTGAACTGAGGGACACTGCTAGGTGTCCCCACTCAGGCTGTCTCCATGAGCTTGTATAGTTTTTGTACAATCACATTTCTTCATGGTTGTTTCAACTTTATAGAATCTAAGTACAAAATCAGATAACTTTCCCTATATCTTCAGAACTTTATTTTGAAACCTCCTATGTCACATGAAACTATGACTAAATAAGTTTGTTATGCTTTCTCTTGTTAACTTGTTTTTTTTTATAGGGGTGGTGGCTAAGACCCTTATGATCAGGTGAAGACAAGGATCCCCCTTTTCCTCCCCTAAAGCATCATATACTAATATTTAATATGACTGTTGACAGACTCAAGGCGTGTCTATTATGTGAAGTACCTGTGCTATCTTCTGGAAGTACAAAGGTGGTAGATATATAATCCCTGCCCGGACAAAGTTCTAGTTATTAAGACATTTACAACAGAGACTAACTCTACTAAGGAAAAGAGGGGTCTTTAAATATTTGTGACACTGTTTATCTCTCTAAGTTGATTTAACAAATTAGTAATGTCTTTGAACTTTGAGTAACGGTAACAATAGCTTATACTCAGCTTCCAAAGAATGAGAAGTCACATCAAAGTAGTGTAAGAGAATATTCATGTCACCAGTTACGTTTAACACTCACCTATACTATCTCCATCATCCCAAAAGAGAGTCCCCTGTGCCATCTGATTGTCATCGGCAGCAACAATGAGCTTCATGTGATTTTGTCGACTGTAAGAGAGAAATGTATAGATTTATCCGTATTTATAGACTAGCTTATATCTAGTTATGGGCTGTATCCACATATCTATATAAGCCCAAAGGAAGATAAATCTGGGTAATATTTGCAGAATGCAAACTGATATTGGATAGAAATCATAAAATTCTTTACATTCAATAGAAAACAGGCATGTTTTTTTGTTCTCAAGAGTTTACTTACTCTAACGACTCAGAAGTGGCCTCCTTTGTAGCGATTAAAACCACATTAAGTTTATTGATATTTTACTTATTCTTCTCTTTTGCAATCCTGTTATTGCTCATTAAACACTGAGCTATTTTCATTTTTAATCTCTTATGAATTAAGTCTTCCTCACATTTCCATACATAAACCACTGCGTTATCATTGACCATTATTATAGGAAAGTATAGAGTAGCTAGCAAGTTCTAGGTTCTATCCCTGTAATAGACAATACCTCCCAAATATGTGCCTACATAGGCCTATTTATGAACTAAACACTTGCTTCCATGTTCAGTGTCCAGCAATTTATAAGACATAACTTGTTTTAGGAGCATCGTATTGTTAAAGAAGGATTCTCAGACAAATAGTTTTAGCTGGCTGCCTTTTCCAATTATAAATGTTGAAGGATGTCTTGGAAGTCTCCTAAAATAGCCAGCATCCCTGGAGTTTAAATCTCCCTATAACATGATATTTTCCAGGTAAAAGATGTTAACAAATCTTAGCCCGAATATATATACATTTCTGTTCACAGTCACTGGGGTATAACTTAGAAGTATTAAAAATCTGGTTTAATCTGTAATTTCTATTGGATATAATAAAATATAAGATTAAAAATAGTTTCACATCTTTTATCCTACCATGTACAATGTCTCTCTCCTGTCTCATAACAAAAGCAAGGATTCCTCAAGGCACAACTTATACATTGATTCCTCCCTGAAGCCTTTGCTTATCATATGCAATCACTGATTTCATCTTATTTGATATCAGAATAGAATATTGATGGAAATAGAGCTGGCTGGTTCTAGAAGATGAGGTGAGTTTCTTCATGCCAACTGAGACCATCAGTGTGTAAGCTACCAAGCTGAAATAGCATGAAAAGAAAGAAAAATGGAGACTGAGTCCCCTAGAATAAGAAGGAGAAAGCCAGGAATTGGGGCGATGGAAATAGAGATTCCATGCCTGGTACAGGAGATTCACTCTTTACACTGATCCCAGAAGACAAAGTTGACTCATGGACTGTGGCATAATGGCTGAAGAAGACGGGGGATACCAGGTAGAGGCCCTCAGGTGAAGAAGACAGGGTCCTGTTCATAAGTTACCAACAGTGATAGCAAATGCGAGTTATCTTTTATCTTTACCTGGGATGAGGCTGCTAAAAGACACGTCTGCTTCCTATGTGGACAGCAGGGAACTTAGTAGTTTGAAGGAGCAACACAATCACCAGTGGCTATCTACGTCTCAGGGACTATAAAGAGTCTGGAAATAATCCCAGGACAGTCAGAAGGAAGCAGAGAAGGGAAACAGGAAAGAGACGGGAAGGAAGGAGAAACCTTCAAGCAACCTTAATGCAAAGTTGGTAAAAAAAATTCAGAAAATGGAGTCTGAGTCAGTGCTTCAAAAACTGACATACCACACCATAAAAAGATACGCAAGAAACCTAAATGTACAGAATTAAGGGAAGAAGTCCATTTGAAAAGGCTACCCTATGATTCTAATTACTGGGAACTTTGGAAAAGACAGAATTATGAAGACAGTAACTTTTTACTGCAGTTGCCATGGGTTGGAGGAGGGTCAAATAGATGGAACACTGAGGACGTTTGGGGCAGTGAAACTACTGGACATGGTGCTACAACAGCAGAAACCTGTCTTTACACATTTGTTCAAACTCACAGAATCCACCACACCCAAACTGAATCCTAATGTAAACTACAGACCTTGGATGGAAATGATAAGTCAGAGTGAGTTCAACAGTGTGGGTACATTTAAATTAAAAAATAATAATAATAATCTCAGGGCAGCACCTGTGGCTCAGTGGGTAGGGCGCCAACCCATATGCCGAGGGTGGCAGGTTCGAACCCGGCCCCAGCCAAACTGCAACAAAAAACAGCCAGGCACCTATAGTCCCAGCTACTTGGGAGGTTGAGGCAAGAGAATTGCCTAATCCCAGGAGTTAGAGATTGCTGTGAGCTGGGATGTCACAGCACTCCACCGAGGGTGACAAAGCAAGACTCTGTCTCTAAAATAAATAAATAAATAAATAAATAAATAAATAAATATCATCTCTTTCTATATTCAAATTGTGTTCTGGTGACTTTATTAATTTATCCCTCAGGTAGGGATGTTGTTAATAGGGGAGGCTAAGCAAGCAGGGGGCAGGGAGTTCATGAAGACTCTCTGGACTTTCAATTTTGCTGTGAACACAAAAATGCTCTGGAAAAATAAAATTCTTATAAACTGGTTCACAAGAAAATCATGTGTTCATGAACTAAGTTATAGTTTATTTCACATGTTAGAGGCAGAACAAAAGATGAAGACATTCAACATATAAGTCTCATTTGTCAATACTTCCACATATTATATGTAGAGGACATAGAATTGTAAGTTATATTTTGGTCTGAGACATTTTCTTACTTTAAAAGTGTATGTCTTGTCAGAAGACAATTTTCCATTAGTCTCTTGCATTTCTGCGTATCTTAGCAGGCACAGACCCTGATGGCTTTTCTTCTGAACTCTTTTAAATGCTAATTTAAAAATAAAGAGAATTGGAAGACCGGGCAAGTTTTTGAAAATACATTATCATTTTATGGGTTTCATTGGTTCCTTTTACTATCTACTGTAAAAAAGAGAATGTCTCCCTTCAAAGCCAAGAAAGGACAGGTTGGCTTGCAGCCCTGTCAATTTTGTTTATTTTTAAACTTGGGGTTTCTCAGCTGTGACACAACCTCCTATGTGGGCAGCAACTGCCTGGGCCACTCCATGTCATCCTAATGAGACTTGTGGGACTAGAAAAACTGTTGCTAATCTAAAGTTTCTTTTTCAGTCTAACAGTAAAGACTTTGTCTCTTTCCAAGCATCATGACACTGCGGCTTGCAATTGGGATACAGTGTCAGACCCTCTCGAACTCCTGTACCCCAAAATTTCATGAGCTCTGAGAACAGTTCACTGACCTGAAGTGCGTGTTCTGTGCAGGCTCTTGACATGGTAGGATGTGGCCACCACGGACATGTAGATTGATTGTATCAAAAGGAGCATTAAAGACATGAAATTGTCCCCGGACACCAATGTCTAGGCCCTGGAAATGAAAGGGACAGAAAGAACAAAAGGAGCAAGAAGTAGAACCATTCATTCACGAAATCTTTGATTCACTATAGCAGTCATTGTACTATACTATTTTTATGTATCTCATAATACCATGGTATATATCTTAAATACATGAAGTAACATTTATTTTAAAATATATCTTCAGTTCCTCGTTAAATATAAGTCCTTACGATAGCTTTGAAAGAATTGATAGCTAATTGATTTTGTGGAGCACACATGCAGAGATATGAAGGTTTTTGAAAGGGCACAGGAGCCGCGCCTGAGTTTTCTTTCATGTACTACGAGCATTAATCATGGAAGGGCTCAACTACCTTTAATGATCATCTTACATGCCCAGTAAAAGGCAATGACCTTTCTGTTTGTCATGTGCTTTTTTCATGTTTATTTGCTAAAATAACTCAATGACTAATCACAAACTACAGCAGGATACATTAGCTCTCTTGCACTGTTAGTGTGATTCAGCTATAAATAGCAGGAAGTATCTTATTCTTTTAGGTAGAAAGTAAAACATATATGTCATTGATGAAAAGGCTAAAACTAGACTATTCCCCATTTCCATTGAATCGGTTCCCCAGAATTCCTTAAACACTTACTGTATGGTAGTCAAACCACCGAGCGTTAGGGACGTAGCCACGCACGCTTTCAGCATACTGCAATTAAAACATGTAGTCATTAAAAACATATAAATCAACGACAAATTATTTCGTGAACAAAATTATGGGGTTGGACTTACTGGTGTCAATACAGGGGTGACCATAAACGCCGGACCCCACAAGAACTGCTCAAATACATCCCAGGTTTCCTTTTCATCAAAGAACCTTGACAAAATAATTACATATAATTAGATTAAGTCAAAGAATTTTATTTCTTCTGAATACCATAAAATAACACTCAAATTCATTTGATTCTACAATCCCATTATGGACATCTACCCAGAAGAAAAAAAATCCTTTTGTCATAAGGACATTTGCACTAGACTGTTTATCGCAGCTCAATTTACAATCGTCAAGATGCGGAAACAACCTAAAGGCCCACCAACTCAGGAATGGATTAATAAACTGTGGTATATGTGTACCATTGAATCCTAGTCAGCCATTACAAAGATGGAAACTTTACATCCTTTATATTAACCCGGACTGAGTTGGAACACATTATTCGTTGTAAAGCATCACAGAATGGAGGAGCAAGAATCCAATGTACTCTATTCTAACATGAAAGCAGCAGGTGAGCTAATACAAGGGGCAGGTAGGGGAATGAGCAAGTGGGGAGAGGAGAGGAGGGTGAGGGATGGTGGATCAAGGTGTATGGCACACCTCTTGGGGGTGGGACACAGTTGTAGGAGGGGATTTACCTAACAAAGGCAATCAGTGTAACCTAATGCTTTGTACCCTCAATGAATTCCAACAACAAAAATAAATAAAATTAAATAATACTTAAACTACATTTTGCAGTAAAGACTGTGGCTTAAAGTGAAAATCAACCTATGAGAATATAAAAAACAACCCTATCACTTAGAATTCGCTGTGGGATAGTACCATACTTTATGAATAATTCTGGACTATGACCAAATTTCCAGAAAAAAAATGCAAAGAATTGTGCTGAACATGTAAGACCAATTGAATGAGAAATCACCCTGGGAAGAGAACTCACAGTGGCACGAATATTCACTTTTCCTAATATATATTTAGTGAACTAGGAAACAAATATAACAAATTCCCTGGAAAAAAACTGTAAGACAAGTGCTATGAGAGTCTTAAGCTATTAACTAAAAAGAGTTTGACTATCCAATTCTATAAAGCTGTCTAAATCCTGGATTTACATGTCTGTAAAGGCTTTTCCATATTAAAAAGACCTCTGAATGTGAAATATAATCGCTAGAAAAGTTTCTTTTATAATTTGAGAATAGCCACTATTATATGCTCACATTTCTTCTCCAACTGAAATGAGAAAGTTATTTTTTAAATTTTTTATTTTCATTTTGTTTTTCTTTATTAAAAATTGAGATTAATGTTGGATTGGATAGCTGGGTTTGCTCTTCCATGGACTCCCCCTGAAAATCAAGGTCCAGAATTCTCAACAAGACCAGAGTCTGCCAAGTTAACAATGTTGTGCTTGGAGACTCAGTCCAGAGGTGTTACTCCAATTCTTCTGAGAAATTCATAGAAAAAAGACAAAGGTTAAGAGTCTGGGAATGAAAAAGAGAGGGATCAATAAAATAAAAAAGGGATTATGGTAAATAAATTAATAAAGTTGCTAAAACATAATTTGAAGAGGATTTTTTTTGTCTTTTGCTTTTTTTCTTTAAGAAAATTGAATTTCGTACATGAGTATCAAAAAAAAAAGGCATACTGATGAACTTATTTTTTTGATAATTTTATTTTGGATACTATTGCTTTTGTTTGGTAAATATACTGTATTTGCCATTATTTTAGTGGTTTATTACTGGTGAAATTAACACATCTTCCATTCTGATATTAATATAAGATGCATAAAAACTAAATATATTGAGATTATGTTTTATGTTTTTATTTGTATATTTTGTGTAATGTCAACAATAAGATCTGTATTTGCTTAAAAATAGAAGACAAATGGCTTCTCAGGGGAAGTTCATGGAAGAGCAAAAATGCTAAAAATGTTTGTTCTCTAGACTTTCAAAGTGTGGTCAGATATTAATTAAAGCTTTTAGGATAAATCAAAGAAAAATTTCTAAAAAGAACGATGGAATTGTTCAAGTACATCTTATTAACACATCTTAAGGAAAAGGTAAGATGGACTTCTAGGGTCAGATGTCTATATGTTGTAGATTTACTTAACTTAGTAAACCTCAAGTGATTAAATCATAAAGGATAATATTATTCTGTCCAATAAATTTGTAAAATAGTCAATGTAATTATGTATATGAAACATCTGAAAGAACATCTGGTATACATTTGTTATTGTTAAAAATATTATCCCTTCTTAATAACTGACTAAGGTGTTTCATCTTTAATTGCATATATTAGTCTATTAGTAGATTTATTTATGTAAATGTTTATTAACGTAAAATGAATGCTACAATAACAATTAAAACCTTTTCAATGTTTCCAATGTTCTGTATTTCACTATAAGAAGTTATTGAATAGGATGGCACCTGTGGGTCAAAGGAGTAGGGTGCCTGCCCCATATACCAAGGGTGGTGGGTTGAAACCCAGCCCCCTCAAAAAACTGCAAAAAAATTTTTAAAGAAGTTATTGAATAAATTAAATGAAAGCAACATCTTGTGGTAGGAAAAAAAAAAAGAGAAACTTTGTACTTACTCATGCATGAGGGGTCGGATAACAGTGCCACCATGAGCATGAATGTCATGCATTTGTGTGTAGAAGTAAGGCAGTAAGTTGTATCTAATATTTAGAACATCCCTTGCCATTGTAGCAAAAGTTTCATTCCAAGAAACAGGATCTTGTCTCTGAAACAAAGCAAAATTATGTAGCTGTAATTCCTTGCCCTCGTTTAAATCATCTTGTGTAAATACATATTTGGAGGGAAAAAGCAGGAAATGATACAATTCATTGTCTTCTATGTATTTGTTTCACAAAGATCTTCACAATGGTTTTTCTATCATATTGTATAGAGAGAAGACATAAAATGATATTTGAATTAAAAATCAAATGAATTTCATGATCAGATCTAGTTTAAATGAACATTCACAAAGAATAGTTCATATTTTAATATGCTTATGTTTGCATTAGCAAATACCTTCCATCTCAAAAAAGTAAAATGAAAAGTGGACAATTAAGAGCCCATAAAAATGTTGTTGGACATATTAACTAAAAAACCATAGACAAGGAATGTGACTAGTTGTTATATTTTAATTTGTATCAGGGAAATAGACAAAGCTGTCCTATATTCCACAGGGGAGGGGTAACACTTTTGATGATTGTTGCTTATATCAACAAAACTGAGGCCCTTTAAAGCTGTCATATCTATGAAAATTCCAACTTTTCTAGATTTCAAGAATAATAAAATTTGAATGATGATTATGATCCCTTCTGTGTACTGTGTCAGAATAGGCAAAACCTTGGGCAGCACCTGTGTCTCAAAGGAGAAGGGCGCCAGCCCCATATGCCAGAGGTGGTGGGCTCAAGCCCAGCCCTGGCCAAAAACTGCAAAAAAAAAGAATAGGGAAAACCCTGAAAGTAAAAAACAGTCCAAGAAGTATTAAGCTACGTGGGATCCCACTTCCAGTTACGTAGTTTGAAGCTGGTTTCCTTATTGTTCTGTTTAAACTTGGAAGAACTTCCAGAGGCAGGCCTTTCTTTTCCCCAACTACTGCCAAATTATATAGAACAGTAGTAAATACAGCCGTGGACCAAAGCCTGCATGTTAAAGTAAGATGCAGTATAGCCTGACTGTTCTCAGAATATTCTCAGAGTGACAGCTTCACATCTCCTCCATTATGATGAGCTTAAAAACTTTCGCCTGGAAATCAGCCAAGTAAGATGCATCCTGTTAAAGATCTTCTAAGGTGGGTGCAGGAAAGACTGAAATTAAATCCTGTAATTACGTACTCTAGTAAATGCAATGTTGTGGTTTCTGGAGTATGGATAAAATGCTCCAAGTTGAGTCCAGCGGGTACAGAGATGATACTCTGAATCATTGAAGAATCCACAGATGTCTGCTCCAGTCTAAAATAGATGGCTACATTTCATTAGTTCTAAATAGTTTGTTTCTTAATATTTTTAATTGAGGAAAACAAAGGGAATAGAGCTACTTACATATGAGATTCCAAAGAGACTAAATTCCATCATACCTAAAAAAAAAGTAAAAATCTTAGGAAGCGACTGTTTCATGTATTTTAATATTTTTCATGACTGTTTATGAAGATACACTCTGATGTCAATCTCCAGTTTAATCCAATCCAACATTTTTTCAGATGTTAATATATCACTTCTCATAATGATCCCTTTTTTTTACTTTATAGTGTTAATGATGATAAGAATAAGACACTATAAGCTTTCTTGACCCTTGTGAAATGATACTTATAGAGCACAAATCTTTTATTGAACACATACTGTGAGAAAAAGTGCTAGCCGTTTCCCAGTTTTATTTTTGAAAATAAAGAGGATTTTTCTTCAATGATTTAGCAATAGGTCTTCTCACTTGAGACCAACTGAATTATCTTCATTTAATAAAGTACATTAAGGAACAATCACTTCAATTAAATAGTATGCATGCCATTTCTGAGCTCTTCTTTTAAAGAAATATTTCTAAATATCTATTGTTTTCCTTGAATCTATCAAGAGTAAAAAAATTCTAATACTAGTCACGAAAGATTAAATTATCTATTTTTCCTTTACAATGATAGCCTTTTATATTACTTATTCCACTATTGTGACCAAATTATTTCAAAATTTGCTGTGAAATACGTCCTTCTTTAGTATCTATCAGTAATTCCTATTCTCTAGAATTTAGAATTTCTATGCTTTAGCTCTAGATATCATCTTTACCAGATCATGCTCTTTCCAGCCAGAAAATTTCGACCCCGAAGGAAAATATTATTTTCTTAAAATAAAGTAGTTGGCTATCATTAGTTTCTACCCAGCAACCTCAGTCCTACTTCCTGTCCAACTACCTTTTTCTGATGCTAATTAGAGTCATAAAATATGATGCCTGACAAAATGCTGAGGACTTGTAAAGTCTAGCAGCCATCAGAAGATGCAGAGGAACAATGGTAACTATGGCGACTCCTCTTACCAATGATGGACTTGTCCAGATTGTCCCACCGCGCGTAGTTGTCCCCAAGCCAGTGTCCTGACCACCGGCCCGCGGTAGGGTATGTGGAACGGGAAATGACAATCCCTCTTTTGCCAGTTGTCTTCTGTAGTGCACTAATGAAGATAAATAAATATGCTGAGTGTTTACGTGAAGTATTCTCTTCAACTATTTCTTTTTATTTCGCTTTGCAGGTTGAGCGAGGGCTGTCCTATGTCCCTTACTCCAGGTACAGCTCAGGGATTCTTCTCAACTCAGACTGAAAAAATCCTTACAGGCATAAAGATGTTTTTCTTCTTTCCTCCCAAATTTACCATAATAAAAAGCTGATATTAAGTGGTTTTATATATTTCCTCCGTGAATACAAGTTAAATCAACTATTCATACATCGAATTGACTAATTAAACAAATTAAACTTTTTTAATCCATTAAATGTGTTTTTAACAAAGGGCAGTTCTATTGATCACTCTAATTGTTTTCAGTTTTAACTTCTCCACACGGATTCTACGCATTACTGATCAGAGAACTCCTTCTATAGTATTTCCTGGTGTAGAATGTAGTTTAAAGAGATAAAGGCTTTCCCAGGTCTTAAAAAATGTAATTTTTCAGTTTCAAGCACAGACTCTAAACCAAGTAAGATCTCATCAACAGATAAGATAATGCAAATGATGTTACAATTTTTCTTTTCTCTACTCAGTCTTTAGAGAGTGACTTATTAAAAATCTCCAGGCAATTAAGATATGCAGTCAAGAGCTAGTGATCTCAAGCTTCACTGTCTAATACAGAAGCCATTTGTTACCTATTATTTTATGTTCAATTATTAAATATTATTTCATTAAAATTAAATATATTTTAAAATTCCACTTCTGAGTCACACTAACCACATCATTCAACATGCATAGCTAGTGGGTACCATAGTGGACACTCAGAATTCTACATTTCTGTTATTGCAGAAAATGTAAGTGGACAGTCCTGGTCAAGACTCAATATTCAGAGAATGGTGTTTATTCTATCATCACGGGCCTTACATAAGAGTTTGTTAAAATGCAGATGTTTAGTACGAGAGTTTGAGATTCTGTAGCTCATTCGGAAATGCTGTAATGAATTTAAGTAACAGATTTAGTCAAGCTTTAATTCCTAATTAATAACTACAAACTGGATGTTATTTAATCATTTACGTACTCAACACTCTTCACTGACATCTATTATTTGCCAGGCACTGTGAAAGGTACATGGTAGAAAACCAAATACAAATGAAGATTGTCTTTGGAATAGGATGAAAATTAAAAACAATAATGACATAGATAGATTGATAGATCAGCTGCAAGAAACAACTTCTCTAAATGCTACAAAGAACTAATTTACGGAGAACGCTGGGACAAAACACCAGGAATGATGAGGCCACCAAGTAAGGTCAGAATGACACTGCACGTAGGGACCATTACAGATGGTCTGAGGATAAAGCAGAGAGGCTAGTTACGAAGGCTGCTTACTCATAAGTGGGTTTTATCTGTGACCATCCATACAGATTGTGAACATCATAGTGTAAAACCGAGGACCCGTCACTGAGAATCTGCTCTGTCTCCATGCACATGGTTCTGAAATGGAGTCCTTCATATCTTTTTGTGAGTGCTGGGGAAATGAATGAAAAAATGTTAATATAGCACACAGTGCCCCACACTGAAATTCTTATTCTTTTGGCAATGACATTAATCTGCATATTCTTTTGGCAATAAGGTTAAATAAGGCTTTCAAAATAACTATTGATTTTTTAAAACTATTTGTATAGTTTGTCTATGTAATTATAGGTAAAAATTGGTCGACAGTTGGCCTATATTCCAATTGTAACTATGTTGAAAAAATAAATACAGTCCCAAATCTCTATTATTTTTAGTCCATTTGGATGGAAAATACTAAATTAATAAATTTTTAGTTAAAAAATCTGGTTGGTAATACAAAGCCTTGAGATCAAGAGCATTTACCTAAATGCTATAATACTATTTCTGATCCACTTTTTCTCAGTTTGAGATGTGTTTTTTTAGAGTTTTGTTGATGCCTCTGTGTTAATGCTTATAAAAATCTCTGCGTATTTAAGAGAATGAAGATAAATATGGAAGTCACCCCTTCTAGGTCAGAGACGTATTGTTAATATTTTTTTAATTTATTCCTAGTAAAGGAGAAGCTAAAAAAACTTTTTAAGAAGAATTTTATTTTTTTCTTAGAGTTTTAAAATTTTCAAATTTTGGAAGATTCTTAAGAAAATCAAAATAACAATTTCAAGCAAATTTAAAATTATGCTCATATATATAAAACATGGTACTTAATTTTTTTTTTCTCAAACTAGTGTTAAGTAATATTTGTAACGGGTCCATGTGTGGTCCAACGTATGCATGGATAATGAGAATTGGGACTGTGAATCTTACTCCCTACACCCTCAGGTATATATAAAATGATCAATAAATAATGACATAATAATTTCAATGGCACAGCAACAATACTGTACCTGGGGAATAAGGTGGGTAATTCAGCCTTTCATTCCTGCATTGATTACTGGTTGTTCCATTTACAAAACTTGATGGTTCATTCATATCCTTAAAACAGATGAGGGAGAAACGTAAACAAAAAATAAATTGAGAACATACATTCTGAAAAGAACTAATTCCAAAACGGAGTGAATTAGAGTAGCATATTTGAATAATACTTTACTTACTATTATAAAAAACAAAAATCTAAAACACCTCAATATTTAGTTTAACTCGGTGTTTCTTAACTGTTTTTGACCTACACCTTCTTTTTAGAAACATTAAATGTCCTGTTTTTTTCTGTTTTGTGTATTATACATACATAGTGAATAGATTTTTATATTTTACAAGACATAAGAATTAAATTATAATAGTGTGTGTCTCATCACCACCTTCCAATCCATTCTTGCTCTGAGCCTGGTGTTAACTGCTTTTATTTTTACAAACACAGGAAATTTCAAGTAGTATCTGAGCACACATCTTAGAATTTCAGTAGTCACGCAGAAGGGGACCATGCCTTAAAAGCACAAATTACGTGCCATTTAAAAGTGACTTCCTCTAGCTGAAAATAGATTATTTTCTCTGGATCAAGGTATCATTCTCAGGATATACTTAAGAGAATCCCTTAAAGTTATGTAACTTTATACATCCAAATAAATACATACCCTGTTAACTAAAAAAAAAAAATCTATTCCTTAAGAAGTTTTATATATTCAAGCCTTCTACATAATAGTACTTCTATAATGTTAGGTTTAATACAAAAAAATTAATGTCTTCTAGTAGAAAAACCAACAGAAAAAAAATTTCACCTCCATAAATTTAAAGAAGTAATATATAAATTCTTCTGTGTTAAATATTTACTGATGGTAAAATAAATTTTTATTACATCTCAAAAGTAGATTACTAAAAATTTTATTACTAATATTTTAAAATTGCCCCCCAAAAGAAATTAAAAACAATATCTCTAAATTTATAAAAGATTATTTATTACACAAAAGATTGATGGATATGTGAGATTTACTCATTATGTGAGATTACTTACAATCCACAAGCCGTCAAACTTCATCTGGTCAGTGTAGAAATCTATGATCTCCCTTTCCCACCACCCTGCTGTGGCGTTCCTGAAGAAATCTGGGAAAGCCACGTGAGCTCTGGAAGCCTGCAAAACAACAATTCAGACCCACGTGTGGGTGTGGAAAGTCCTAAGACGCCTTATGTGTCTAAGCCCATCTTTCAGATTCCCAAGGTGCACATGCCGGCAATGAAGGCAGCCCGAGAAGTTTAATTGCATAAACACATGTGATTCTCTTTGGAACACCTCAGCAGCTGATGGGAAGATGAGCAGAGAGAGAGAAACATATCGATGGAGATAAGAGGGCAGCCTTGGAGCGCTATGTGGATTATAAAAAAAATAGCTCAGAACACACAAAAAGATGTTTTTAGTGCTTCCTAGAGCGACAGGCAATTTTTTTTCTGCCCCATAGAGCCCTCTACTTGAGGTTTATCTTTGTAGACCACAGTGGAAGTGGAAAAAGCCCACGGTAAAACCTGTTTTTCTGATTAAAACTTGTTTTTCCAGGTTGCTGAACTCCCAGAACCAATACATCTTCATACCACCCCACCAACTGCTTTTTTCTCTCTCACATCTAACCCTTCCCATCCCAGCTACAAAGAAGTGTTTCAGTTCACACCCTACAAAGAAAATTGTCCACTTTCTAGTCTACATGTATAAGTTCCAAGGTCAGAGTAACCAAAAGATTGATTTTCTGCAGCTAAATCAATTGGACATTTTTCAAAACCACGGCACACCCTGAATGCACTGTTAGCGTCTTTTAATTCTATGTAGTAACCGCTGGAACAGTCCTGCCCATGACCAGTGTATGGGAGGGCGAGATGCACAGGGCGTGCAGGGTAGGGAGCAGACGTAAATGTGGATCATGGATTTTTTTAAAGTTGAAAGGGACTTGATTTTATCATCTTCCCCTAAATTATACTTGACTCGTAAGGACAGCAAGCTTAGGGATTATGCGGAATGACCACCTTCAATGCTAGGACCTTCCAAGTCACAGGGATGATTAAGAAAGAAGGGAGCTCCTGAGACTGTTTAACCTCCACTTTGAGGACCTTTCCATCATTCACTTGTTGGTTTATTTTATTCTTTTAGGTGAGTATTTTTATCTCTTAAGTACAAATCATTGCTAATATCCAGAAAATTAACCAGCTACCTGCGGTGGAACAATCTGATTATCCATTGTGGAATATAGTTCCAAGGAATTCTCACAAGCCTTTCTACATAAATTGGAGCTGTCCTCCACTTTCCTCACCAACAAAATTCTGCACAGTTCTTTGACTCTCCATTAGAAGATTTTGGGAGTTTTAAGCTCCTTATTCTTTACACTTGCATACACTTGTACATTTACTGATTATAATTTGTTCTACATAAAAGAGGAATTGCCAGCTGTTTGTTTTATTTTTTCTATTGATTTTGTATTCCTTATTTTGTTTTTATCTGCTTTAATCTTTATTTCCTCCATTCTGCTAAGTCTGTTCTTTTTCCCCTAGTTCGTAGAGGTTGTTTTTTGGAGATCTTTTCTTTTTCTTTCTTTCCTTTTTTTTTGAGACTGAGTCTCACTATGTTGCCCTCAGTAGAGTGCCATGGTGTCATAGCTCACAGCAACCTCAAATTCTTGGGTTTAAGTGATCCTCTTGCCTCAGCCTCCTGATAGCTGGGACTACAGATCCCCGCAACAACATCCAGCTATTTTTTGTTGCAGTTGTCATTGTTGTTTAGCAGGCTCAGGCCAGATTCGCACCCACCAGCCCGGGTACTTGTGGCTGGCACCATAACCACTGTACTATGGGCAGAGCTGATCTTTTTCTTTTTTATGGAGGCGTCTATCATTACAAACATTCCTCTTAATGCTGCTTTGGTTTCATCCTAAGTTTAGCTGTAGTTTCATTTTAGCTTTTCTAAGAAATTTTGAGAAAATTGTCTGATTCTGTTTTGATTTCTACTTTGCTTCATTGACTGTTCAACGGTCTGCTGTCTAATTTCTACCTATTTGTGAATTTTCTTGTTTTTCTTCCATTCTTGATTACTAGTTTAATTTCACTGTGATCAGAAAAATAATTGGTATGATTTCAATACCCTTAAATTTTTAAAGACTGAAAACATTAGTCTTCTTTCCCACACACTGCTGTTAATGTTTGTTTTCTATATATGTAGATGCTGATGTTGGGTGCATGTACATATGTTTATCATTATTATACTGTCCTGATGAATTAACCCTTTTATCACTATGTAATGACCTTTTGTCTTCTATGACAATTTTTGACTTAAAATTCATTCTCCATGCAGCCACTCCTGCTTACTTTTATCATTTGCATGGGATAATTTTGTCATTTCTTTTTCTTTGATGGATGAACCTTGAGAATATTATGTTGAGTGAAATAAGCCTGTCACAGAAAGCCCGAAATACAAGTTGCAACTTACATTAACAGCTTCATCTTCAGTGATAGTTTCATCTATTGTTACATTGGGCAAATCTGGCCACACCTACACAACAGAAGAATTGAATAAACACTTCAAAATAAATTCAATATGACATGAATATATTGTAAATAAGGTGTCATGGAACATGAGATATTTAGTAAAGACTCAAGATCCTCAGATCTGTAATCCTTCCAATTACCTTTTTTTTTTTGCACATATATCATTTGCAAATTATTTCCATGTGACTTATTAATCTAGTCTTCAATATGACAAATAAAAAGACTTGAGAACCTTTGCAGTAATCAGTGATTTTGAAAACAATTCATATAACTGAAAAGTCTGGTAAAACAATAATTTGAAAAGCATATACCAAATTTAATTTAGTATAGTGTATTAGGACTATTTTTAAAACTATTCCAGAGTTGAAAATGAAATGTAATCAATATTTTAATTTTATGTTACTTTATTATTTTATAATATTTTTATTTGGAAGGAGTTGAACATCTGATCTGATCATGTCATGCTGATTCAAAAATCCCACTGATTTTCACAGATGGTAATTAATTCTTATCTCCCTTCAGCTCCCCACCCCCACACACTGACCTCAATGTTTTCCACAACTCCAACAAAAACACACAAAATAGAGCCCAAATGCAGTCATGCTGAGTACTCTCAGAACGTGAATCTGTGATATACAACTTAGCAATACCCACCTAAAAATATAAATAATTTCCTAGGACTAATTATTTACATGGGATTAGTTTCTAAGAGAGAACAGTGCTCTAGTGGAAGTGAAGAAAGAGTAGAATTCTGAGAAAATGTATAGAAATATGGAATAAGGAGAAAGTAGGAAGGAAAACATCCCTTCTACGCCACACTTTGATTGTTTCTTAAAATATTACCTTGTTACATCAATGTATCACATGATTTTTTTGGTTGTTTTATTTTATTTTTACCATTTTATTTCCAACCATCTTTAGAATAACATGAAATCTGCAGTTGTTGTACTTAGAGTTTGTCTATAGCCTTCACTCAGCTTCTTCTAACATCAATGTTGATACCGGGTGTCCATCAAGTTCATGTGCAAATTACATAACTGTCTAATAGTGTAGTTATCAAAACCGAGAAATGAATGTTAATACAATGCAATTAACTAATACAATGTGTTTGAATTTTACTACTTTTATCACAAATGTCTTAATTTGGTTCAAAATCCAGTAAGAATCTCACATTGCATTTAATTATACCTCCCATCAAGGCAGCAGTTCTCAACCTGTGGGTTGCAACCCATAGGACTTATATTAAAGGCTCACAGCATTAGGAAGGTTGAGAAGCGCTGCATCAAGGGATTTGGGGCACTTTTTTTGCTGCTGTTGTTCATTTTAGTGTGATACTGGATATTTTCTTGATTGTTTTGTTTGAAAACCAAATCAAAATATTTATATATTCATGTACTCAGATGGGAATATCATTGATTACATAAAATGCAATGAATGATATTTCTTGTTCCATCTTAGAATGGTAAGTGCAGCTCTTAACAAACATTGTTGCTTTTATTGGGAGCTTTCTGCAGAGAAGTACACACTTTTAAATGACTCCTGCAGTTAAAAACAGCCACCTACCAATGGTTGTTTCCTAATAAAACACAGACGATACTAAGAAGTATAATAAACTACAACTTAAAGATGAAATGAATAGTATTTGGAAGTAAGAATTGTATGACCTCTTTCCTTGTGTCTGATATTTTGGATTTAAGTCACAGAGTATATAGCGTTTTACTAGTTGTTAAGTCAGTCAGTTTCTGTGTTATCTCTACTTTTGAATTTGTCTTTAACATTTTACAAAACTAAATGGATATTTTCAATATAATAGCATTTTATATGTATTCCATTTAAAGACATAAATTTAGTACCTTTGCCCAACAAATATCACTGGTGTTAGGCCATTTGACGAAGACGTCTTTCTCTATTCCTCTGGTAAAGGCAGGGTAAGGTTTTGTTTCATTTCCTGAAATTGCTGGATCCTAAAATTAAAATAAAATACAAACACTGTACATATTAAATGAAAGTATAGATGCTTGGAAAGTCATCATGAAGCATTATAATTTATCATTATTAAATTATCATAATGTCGTGCTCTCACACCAACTGACAAATGTATAAACATCAGTATTCTAGCAACACTATCTTCTAACTCTCTCAGAAGTAAATTTTAAGGTCATGTGAAAATGTATAGGCTATGATTTCAAACAAGATTCCAAAGTTGTTTTGTTTTGTTTTTTATTTCTATGGTGGGATTTCTTGCTACCTTCTTGCTTTCATTAAGATTGTTATTAAAAAATATTCTCCCCATGTTGCTTCTCAGCCTTTTGGCCAAGATCAAGTGTAGTAAAAAGTTCTCCCCACAGGATCACACACCAGAAGGAAATATTTTAAATATGAAAAGCATCAGAAGCTGTCCCAGTGGACGGCTTCAGAACGGAATAGAAACAGAGATAGAAAATCTTCTTTCCCATAACCTCTATAAATACAGGTCAGCCTGCAGCTGGGATGACAGCTAGAGAACAGGTGGCTTTGTCCCAGGTCTCCACCTAGAGCTTTCAGGATACACCCAAATACTAACGTAGCTGGCCTCAGTCCATGTGGAGAGAATGAAGGACTAAAGAAGAACATTTTAGACTTAAGAGTGGAATCCAAAGTTATCTGCTATTTTGCAGTCCCCTCCCCCACAGTGTAGGATAATTCATAAAACTAAGATAATAAGACTCAGATAAACCATAAATACTGACCAGGATAATAATGTATTTCATGCCTTCGCCTCTTATTCTGTCAACAAACTGAGGAAGTTCAGAGAATTCAGCATCAATTGTAAAGTCCAGCTGCCTTTCCATGTAGTCAATGTCTGTGTACTGGACGTCCTGAGGTATGTGAGGGTCACGGCAGTGGGGTAAGAAAGACAAGAGGGCAAGCGTGTCACATTCCATCACATTCACATAAGAAAAGTCACAGTGCTGAGAAAGTTTCAATCCCTCTTAACTAAATCCTAGAAGGAATTAATAAACTAATCCAGGGTTCAAGGAACTAAAGTAACTTGCACATAATGGTGCAAAGTGGTCTATGAACAACTTCCTATTGATGTTTAATTTTATTTGAAGTTTGTTTAGTAATTTTGATTTAGAAGTAAAAGTTCTTTTATATTAGAATATGTTATGTAATTCTCAGAGGAAACAGAATGACACAAGGGTGTAAGACTTTGTGATGCAATGAAATTACATTAAATGACAAATTAAAATTTTGTACCGTGTATACAGAAATGGGTGTTGTTCTATGTCTGGGAACCACAGAGCAAATATGAAATGATTTCAAATAATTTTAACCTTGGCAAAAGGGTGGAAAGGGATATTAAAAAGTTTATCAGTTTTACATGATTTTCTTTTATTGTCTATCAAAGTCATTTTTAGGATAATAGTACTGCTTAAAAGTGAAATAGTCTTTGCAGGTAGGTACCTGCAAATACATTTAAACTAACAAATGTTTGAATTTCATCATGGACTCTTAAATTAAGTCTAAGTAAAAAAATTGTTAATTATTTTCCTTTAATTGACATTAGCTCAATTTATTCTTCTAAGTGTTATTAAAAGTATATTAGATATAGGGGGATTAATAATGTAAAACCTCCTTTTGGATAATAAAATTACAATTTTATATCAGCAACCTACATAACTGATTTTGCTCTAACAGTATACTTAGTGGCTATACACTGTATTCAACTATAAGAACCAATATCTTATAATGAGGTCTTTTTGATTCTTAGTGGAGTGAAATCATACCCACATGCCAAGCTTTCTATATTTTAATGTTTAAGTGTTACTAGCAGTATCCATGTATTCCTTACTCTTGACAGAAATAAAATTGCTGAGACTGATTGTGTGTGGATACTTGGAATAGTAAGTTTCCTGAACATTAAGGAGAAAAAAAATCTTTGCACATGCTCTCAACCTGCCCAATACATTCCTGCTATTATAGACTTGAGGGCGGGCAGGGAGGGGGCGGAATCACCTAGTTTCACCTCTGACTTGTTCTCTGCAATTTTTTAAAATTTGTTGATAATACAGAACCCTCTCAATTTTGTGCTCACACAAGGAAAACCACATAGCATATGTCAAACTACCTACGTAGCCCCGAGTTTATGAGAGGTACGCTAGGTACCTAGGGCACGGTTACTCCTATAGCCCAAGTCAGGGTCATAGAACGGGGAGAAAGAAAGAAAAGAAATGGTGTCACCCTTTCTCCTTTCTTAGCCTGACAAATTCTAACATTGTGTCCAAATCTCATATTCCATTAGTAAATGACTGCTCAAAACTAAGTATTATTATTAAGTGCTTAAATTAACTGAAAAGTAAGTGTTTAATGATCCCATTCTATTTTATACATTCTATATTTAATATTGTCTTGAAAATCACCACACGTACATAGGGGATCTGAGCAGCCACCATGCCTTCGTAGACTTCCACAATCTGCGAAGTGTTTCTGTATCCATAGCGACAAAGTTGGAATCCTAAGGCCCAATACGGTGGCATGACTGGGCGGCCAATGACCTTTAAAAAAATTTATGTGTGAAATAAGGGGATTACTGTATGTTTTTACATTTTTAAAATAGTCATATTTAAGAAAAAGAAATTTGCAATCATACTTCATGATATTGCTGTGTTGCAACCTCTGGAGTTGGGCCCAAAAACATATAAAAATCCAAGATTCCTCCAATTGTGCGGTAAGTTAGAGCAGGAGTTGGCTGGAAGGTAACATCTGGAAATACAAAATATAATTCCATTACATATTCCATTTTTATTTATATACAGCATATTAGGATAAAGTCACAGGTATGAGAGATTCAACAACTATTTTACCCATGGCATTGCTGTTGAGTAAGAGAACTCCGTGGGCGTTTCCCTCTTCTTCCAGAGCCATGTAATAGGGATGAAATCCGTAGGAATTAAGTTTATACTGAAATAAAAATAAAGCACAATTTCTATTTAAATAAAAATAATGTGAATTTTGTCAATGCTGTTTTAAAATTCATTTTAAGATTGACCCTTGGGATTCAAATGTTCCTTTTTTTCACACAATGCTTGAATTACAATGAATGCACTTGTTTCAGAAAATCATTAACTGTTTGACCTTTATGGCTTTAGAGCACTCCAGGTAATATACAAATATGTCACACCTACAAATATTGACACGTGAAGGTGGCTGGCTATAGGCATTAAAGCAATTGGCTTCTTTCAAAAGATTGTATGTCTTAATTTATTTATAAACTGATGCTTCTCTTTCCATGATAAACTGTCCTAAAAGCAATTAAAGTGATGGAAGTAATCAAAAATATTATTAAAAAATAACATTTTAAATTTATTTTATCTCTATAAAACAAAATTTTATATTTGTAAAATATTTAATTCATTTCCCTATATTTGAATCCCAGTAATTGTTAACATGGGAAAGTAAGTTTATATATTGAGAATCATAATTATGTTTATCCGATAATATCTATGTCATGATGAAAGATTTTTAAGAAATTTTTTTTTTTAAAAGTAAGAAATTTAGGTAAGACATGTTCTTTCAGGTTTTCAAGTTGGTATAAATGAAAAACAGCCTTCAGTAATTTAACTCTGGACTATTATGACACAAATAAAAGTTGTTTCAACATCTAAAAATAAAAAAAATGGTTGCTGTAGTACATATATTTATAGCATTTTACTGAATATATCCCTTAAGGAAACATAATGTGAAAAATGGAAACGAGATAATTTTTATTAAAAAGGTTTTTTTCATTGTATGTTTGGAATAATTATATTATTATTTTTGTGTAGTATATTAAATATTCATAAATCTGGCACATTAACAAGACAAAACTTTGAAAAAACTGTCTTGAGTATATATAACAACATTTTCTGAAGATATTAGCAGTTTGGCCTCATAAAAACACACAAGTGCAGTTGTGGGTTATAAAGGGGGAAAGTAAGGAATAAATTAAAGTCTAAGAAGAAAAAAAAATCAAGGAGACTAAAAGCTGGGGGTAAGTGTCAAGTTGATAGGGAATACTGAGTCCCTGTGCTCTGCTCTGCAGCTGGGAAGGTTTGGGAATTGGGTCACAACCCAGCTCCTCACTCTGTTCATGCATGTTGTTATCTATCCGTCCACCCCTCTGCTTTCACCTGCAACTTACGGTGACTTTTTTGCTTGTTTTAAGAAATCACTATTGGTACTCTGATGATCCCAATCCCCTCTGACATTACATCAGTACTGAAGTCCAGGCCCACACAGCAGTGGCCCAGATCCTAACCATGCTCGGAGTAGCCTCCTGGAGAAGTCAACTGTTGGTACCTACACCAGGGGGTTGGTCCCTCGTGAACATTCCCCACGTATTCCAGTTCAGATCTCGCTTAAACGCTGTGTGTTCCACTTCCCCAAAACCATAGATATATTCTGAGGGCAGGCGAGTGGAAATTTGAATAAATTGGTCATTAAAAGCAAATCCAGGCAGGCGAGAATCCCAGCTGAAAACAAACAAAAAGAGGTTTTATTCCTATAAAAATACACAAAGTAGTATCACAAATAATAATGGTACTTGTCTCTTAGGTGATCTGAAATTTCCCTACAAACCGAATTATACCCAAGTACCAAATGGAAATGAATAATTAAGACTTCGGTAAACGTGAGGAAGGTTTAAAATGTGTTTCAAATACTCACAAGCGAATCATAATATGAATAATATTGCACATGTTTATCTTGAGACAAATCTTGCTTTCAAAAATAAAATATGAAGTTATAAAAGACTCAGTAATATATGACCAAGAAATGGTAAGTCCTCCCTTTTCCTGCTCACTAGAGATAATCCTTGTACCTTTTTTCCACATATGAAATAAAAAGAAATCAATCTTACAGAGAACTGAAACCATAATGGATTTTTAAATTTCAAACTCTTCCCCAGTTACTGCTCCCCATTTTTTTCTTTCTTTATTTTGCACGTGTGAAACTCAGTGTTTGTATATGTTACAAGAAAATGTACTGCCATTCAAATCATTTGCAAAATAACATAAAGGAGAAGAGAATGCAAGGTTGGCTGGGAGAAGAAACATATGCGTTAAAACAATCTTGGGCACATTCAAAATATTTGTTACGTACTTGTGAAAACTTGTTTTAATAAAGAATAATGCTTCCCAAATAATAAATGATGCCCTTATGACAGAATTTCTTACAAAATGACTTAGCTTCTCCTTTTGAACAAAAACATTCCTATCACAGAATCATGAAAACAATTGCAACATAGTTGTGTTAATTATTCATCTCCATCCTGATAATACCTGAAAATATCCTGATGACAGAGCCAAAACTACAGAATGAGATGGCAAGCTTAAGTTTCATAAGTACGTACTTTAATACATTATAGTTTGTAGAGCTTTGATTAAAATAAAGACATTACATTTTTTAATTAAATTTTTTCATTGTAACATAAACTGTATATAGATTTGTGCGACTCGATTTCTTTTCATTAATATCTAACACAGAAATTATTAGCTCTATCAGTCTCTGGCTCTAATAAATGACTTCGATAATACCAGTAAATTATTCCACTCATTTAGCTTATTTGTTTTTGTTAACATTTTTTGTACATTTCAAGAGGAGTCTTCGTGCATTTTTCAACTTCATCAGTAATGTAAGTCTGATATTTAATTATGAAGGTGATCACATCCAAAATGTAAACAAAAACGTGACCCAATGTTTTGTGATAGTCCCATGAGCATGCTGATTGCTTAGGTTGGAAATATTAGTGTAGGCAAAGCTATTTATTTAACACAACTAAATTTTTAGCGTGATGTTGTAGCAAAGTGAAGTCTGTGAAAATATGAACTTACCTTTCCCTTCCTTAGCTAAAATTAAAATATTTTTCTAGCAAATATTTCTATCACTTACATAACTCTTCCACTGCTTCTCCGTCGAATCTGGATACCAAAAGGATTTTCCTTGATTTCAACATCATAAAGTCGATTTTCATGACTACTTGTTGGAGTGGTTGGAATGTTCAATGGTACTGGAACTTCATACCTCTTGTTTACGGGATCATAAATCTATTCCAGAGATAAAATAAAAATAGGGATAGGGTACTCTTATTGCTGACATGGCATGTAAATATCATTAAATAATTCAAATAATGGTTCAAACAAGGTTATTAAGAATTGATGTTCATATAATTCCTGATTCTACATCCATGGCCCACAGATCTATACAAAACTCCACATATGAATATATAATGGGACTAGTGGATTATTGCTTTTTTATACCATTTTTAAAATTCTTTTTGATCCATGTTCTATACAATAAGAAATCAAAGATAAATCTTTTAGAGCCAAATATTCTATGATATCATTATATCAAAATTATTTATAATTTCCTGGTTAGACATAGAAGTTGTTTTGATGTTTTTTTGCCACACATATGATACAATACACGTTAATGCTGATCTATGGTAATTTCTGTCTTTACTTCTTCGTTACATCTCTTAGAAATAGCACTTAGGTCAGAGTGTACTAACATTTTTAGGGTCCTGCATACCCGTCAGTAAATGGTTTTCTATAACTATTTGTCCTAATACATATTCACACAAATTGTGTACTCTAATGCTAATTTATGTTCAATTAAAAGTTATTTTGTAATTGTTAGGTATTTCCCTGCCAATGATAAATCAACACTGACGTTTCCTTTTCAGTGAATTCACTTCTTATTTCTGGAACTGTAAAGATGTTAACATTCTATTTCTCATTTTTTCTGCTTCTGTTGAATCTCTGCTTATGAGATGTTTTATATTATTTATTATGCAGACATAATAATTCTATATTACTGTAGGGTACATGTGATATTTTGATACAGTCATACACCAATTCTCTTTCCACGTTGACCATGTTTTAATTTTCTAAATTTTTATCACCTCTGCCACTCTTTTTTAGTTGTACCAATGACATATGTTTCTATTTCCAGATGAGCTTAAGTGTTATTTATAAAATCTCTAAAAATATTCCACTCAGATATCTGTAGAAATACATTTAAAACATCAATTAATCTGAAATGAATTAACATTTAAAATAATATTTAGTTTTATGAAGAATTTTTTAGTACTTATTACATCTACCCATACTTTTGAAACTTTTATCCTATAAGAAGTCCACTTTGTCCTATAGATTTTATATTTTTTTGTTTATTGGGTTTCTTTTTTAAGAAACAGGTTTTTATTCTGTCCTTCATATTTGAGTTCCTTCATTTCATTTTATTAATGGGATATCATTTCAACCTCTGAATGGTTAATGATTATACACAAGAAAATATTTTTGGAGATATTTTTCATCCAGTTATTTGGCTTATTTTCTTATCTCTAATAGTTTTCTTAATGGATTTCCTTGGAGTAAAACAAAATCTGCTAACTGTAAAAGTTGAAAGAAATTATTTATTTTGCATATCTTATTGCATTGGCCAGATAATTCAGACCATGATTAAAATAGTATAAATACTAAGCATCTTGTTTGTTTATTTTAATGGAACTATCAATAGCATTTAATTTTAAGTTACTTATCTATTTATCATGAATGTAAATTTTGACTAGGTGCCATTGCTCACGCCTGTAGTCCTAGCACTCTGGGAGGCTGAGGAGAGTAGACTGCTTGAGCTTAGCAGATCAAGACCAGTCTAAGCAAGAGTGAGACCCCATCTCTACTAAAAACAGAAAACACTAGCTGGGCATTGTGGTGGGTGCCTGTAGTACCAGCTACTTGGGAAGCTGAGGCAGGAAGACTGCTCAGTTCAAATGTCTGAGGTGTCTGTGAGCTGTGATGACGCCACAGCACTCTAGCCAAGACAACAGAGTGAAGTTCTGTCTCAAAAGAAGAAAAAAAGATAAAGAATTTAAATTTCTGCTTCAATCACCTCTTTATGTTTACTCACAAAGTTAACAAAAATGAACAGCTTCATTTATTGGCTGCCTAGGTGTGCCCCATGCAAGAAAAAGTGTAAAAATGGTTTTTATAGAATCAAAATGCTGTCAACCCAATGAAGAACCCTTAGTATTACATTAAAAATACAAGTGCAAAACCTATTAAAAGTCATTAATGTTGAGAGATGAGTTAAGCATGGGGACAGTTTTTATTGCACATACCTTGAACTGCAGCATCTCATCTTTGTGGTATTTCACCTCCACACGCAGAGTGGAGATGGGTTCCGAAGGGAGCTTTATTCTAGCATTTGCAGCATTCAATTCAAGGTCAGCTGTAATACCCGTTGATGAATAGTGCATTGACTTGACTAAGTAAGGGTTGTCTTGTCTTGGAAAGTAACATTCGGGTTCTTTGGATAGAGAAACCTAAAAGCACAATTCAAGTTCATTGCCAGGACTTATAAGCATTGGACTACTTATGTCTTTAAAAAAAATAATAATAAGGTAGGCTTCTGTTTCATCATATAAACACTAAAATGGAACAGCAGTCACAGCACAAAATATCTATGATGTTATCTGAAATCCCGTGCAGTAAAATGTTATGTAGAATATTTATATTTTGACTCTACAGAAAGAAACTTTGAGCAGAAGGATTAAGTGTCACAGATTTTATTGCCAGGAAAATAGAATTAGATTGTGTTACCTGAAAAAAAATATATTAATCACAAATTTTGATCGCATCCTATCCTTTAGACTGTTGCCTTTTGTGCGTAAAAATATCTCTGTCTCAACCCCCAGAAGGCCCTGTACTCAGAGTTCTTGTCATTCACTGATTGTGAAGCTGTATCTTTTATGACTTGTCATTATGCTTGTCAATTGCATCCTCCCCAAGATTTGAAGTCAGGACTAGGCCTGAGGGTCAGAGCTGAGGGGTTTATACAGGGTGAAAGATGGGACCCACAGAAAAGACCAATAAACTATGGCATTGAAGGCTAGTTGTCTTATCACAATCTATTCTCTGTACTTTCCTTATTTATTAAATTATTGCATCATTGGGAGAAATAATATTCCCTTATTTTCCCCCAGTCTCTTCTCCCAGAAGTTTTATAACTCTCCAAAAAGCTCCTTAAAAGAAAGGGGTGTAAGTTGATTAAATTGAGGGTTTTTCTTTTTTTTTTTTTTTAACTTTCTTTGCACTGCCTGAAGTACACATTTTATGACAGAAACAAAGATACAACTTTGCAGATGAAACCAAGTGGAAAGTATGGAGGACCCTGGGGCATTGATGACACTGAAATGCCAGTATATTAGTCTTGTGATCATTTTTGTAAGAAAAATAAATCCTATTTTACTTAACCTACTCAGATTTTGGGTATGTGATGGTCTCGGCTTACAGCAATCCTTAACTATACGAATGCGATGGTACTTGTTCAAATGCCTGAACAAGGCACATTTGCCTGAAATGATCGTCAGGAGTGCCAGGAACACAGCAGCATCTGTCCATGACTCCCTCATAACATCACTGTGCTCTGGACCACAGCCTGTTTATCACGTTACAGGTCGACTGATATATCTTTCTTACTGGCAATCCCCATCAGCATTGCTATTTTGGTAACTACCATGAAAATATTCTGGCTATTTAATGTTGGAAAATAGGATAAAGACCTATAGGTTAAAATTAAAACAGGTAAACATTTTAAAATTGGATCATCCAACTAAAACCTAGTTGAATAAATTTAACATATATCTTTGAGTATTTCTTTTTAAATACTCAAATCTGGCTTCCCTCCACCTACATTTATGTTTTAGAAGCAGAGAATTTGCCACCTGGAATATCATTTCTGAGGATTTTAGATCTGAAGATTTCCGATAACACTAGATGTTAGTGCCCTTAGAGCTTGTGTGATTTGATGTCTGCATTAAGTACAAATGTTAAATTAGGTGAATGGGGTGATAACTTTGATGAATCAGCAAGTCAACGTTGTAAAAAAAAAAAAACTTTTTTTCTAAAATGATCACTGATTTGGAAATGTTAATAGTTTCTAATCTATTACTATTTAATAATAAAGCATTAGGCCTTGGGAAAAAATACAGTTGTATGTTTGATTTCTTATCAGAGTAAACAAATTCAGGGTCTATACACAGCCTGAACAGAACCTGGGGCACCATGCCATCTGACCCTTACTCTGTCCTCTCCCCTGGGTGTCTTCTCTTTTTTCCGTAAGGAGCTTATTTCTTTTCTCAGTCATTTAAATTATTCTTTCTCAAGCCACCTCTATCCACACTCCCTCTCACTTGCACTCTCGTTTGCAGCTGTAAAACCACAGCCCTGGAAAAAACGTACCCTCTGTCTTCCCAATCAGTGACGGCAGTTGTGTAGCAGAATGTTGCTTGAAAAATACAAACAACCCTGCGACTGCTCTCATGTTACATATCACAAAAGTCCACCGACTCCTAAGGACGCCATCACTCTACGTTTTCCTCATTCATTCACCATCTCATTTCCCTACATAATATTTTCATTCCTCTCCAAACACCAAAATTCTTCTCCTATTCTCATTATCACCTAATGATATTCATATTGAAACAGGAAAACAAACAACGAAAATCAGAAGCAAACATCAAATCTACCCAAATGCCACCACTTCAGCTCCTGTATCAAAATAATTCTGTAGTATCTGTCTTCTACACAAGGTGAAGTGTTTCACTGTGTCCTCAGTTCCATCCCTCTTGGGCTGCAAAGCCATCTCTCCTTAATTCCCCCCTCTCTGCTACATGACCTGCGTTGTGTTCATTGTAGGTTATCCTTAACACATAAACTTAGATTATTTCTTCCATGTTGGAAGAAACGTAAATGTCGCCCTATTAATTTCTCCAACTAATAGCCCATTTTTTTCTGCTATACAAAGAGTTTACCATGCTCATATCTCCGATGTCTCTTAATTTTTGCATGGACTCACTCTACTCAGACCTTTGACCCTTCAGCACTCTCCCAATATTTACTTGTCAGAGTTACCAGAAGCTTCCACACTGCTGCATTCAGATGCCAGTTTCCAGTTCTCACCTCACTGACTTGTAAGCATAATTCACACAGTTCGTTTCACTACTTTAAACTGTCCTCCTCACTCGCCTTCCAATACCCAATCTGATATCTGTTTTCAACCTAATACGTTAGCTGTTCTTTCTGTTTCATTGCTTGCTGCTCCAAATTTTTCTGACTAAACGTTGTAATGATCTCAGAGAAAAGTTTTTAAACTCCTCTCATATATTAAAGCTCATTCCCTTGACGATGTCTTCCCATCACATGATTTCAAACACTGTGTACAGGCTAACATTAAATTTTACATACGATCTGCGATATATAATTCTCCATTTCCTTAGTTTAAATACTTCTTATAACTGTACAGTTGCATTTGGTTTCTGTTGGGCATCTCAATTTTAATTTCCAAAACATAACTTCCCATCTAAGCTCCTTTTTATTTTTTTTAACCAGTTGTTCAAACCAAAAACTTGAGCGGTTCTTTACTCTTTCATAAAATGCATTCAATCAAAGAACAACATTTTTTTTGCTTTGTCTTGAAATTTGCACAAACTCAGTCATTTCTCATTAATTTTGCCATTTCTACTCTGTTTTAATCTGGCCATCTTATTTTGCCTCTTTCCTGGTCTTCTGGCCTTGATTCTTTTAACGGTTTATTTCCAACAAAACAGCTATCCTAGTCCCATAAAAAGGGAAGGACATTTTCATCCCCTGTCTGTTCCCAACTTTCCAGTGGCACCCTACCCTAAACAACAGCTTGTAGTACTAACACAGCCAACATGGTTGATCTCAATTACCTGCTGCCATAGTGCTATGACTGATATTCCCCTCACTGATTCTATATCACACACACTAATCTCCTGCCATGTGTGATCTCTCTCAGCCTCCTTGTTTCAGATGCACTTCAGGTAAACGTTTCTTCCTTTTGGAACATGATGACATTCCTTACTTTTCCTTCATCCCTTTTAACAAGTGTGACCTTATCAGAGAAACCTTCCCTGTCCAGTCATTGACTTCACACCATTGATATTTTGGCCCCCTTCCCTTTTCTTATTTCTCTCTACAGCAGGAGTTCTCAGCCTGTGGGTCATGACCCCTTTGTAACAATGAAAATACATGGCGCCATTAGGAAGGTTGAGAAGCACTGCTCCACAGTATATATCTAACATGTAACATAATTGTTTTACTATTTGATGGTTTTCCCACACTATACAAAAAGTTCTGTCCCATGGGAGAGTTGTTTGTTTTTTTTTTTTTTTTCACCTAGAGCAATGACTAGAATATAGTAAGTCTCAAGACAAAAATGTTCAATGACTAAATGAAGAAAAAATGTCATCTAATGAAACACAAGAAAATATTTCTCTACCTCATATCATCAAATACAATTCTTTCTGTTGCCTTACTCCGTAACATTAAAATTTCACTTACTTCATCTAAGGATCTGTAAATGCTAAAATACTTATCATTCTGGAAAAGGTAATTTTTTGTTTATGTTTTCATATTTAAAAGTGATTTGTGCTTTAGTGAAATGAATATTCTTATGTTATGTAATGGAAGTATATGAATGTTCTGAATCCAATACGGTTTGGATGGGCATAGCTTTGACTAGAGTGCTACAATTTAAAGGGAAGATTGAGAAATAAAAAATATTTCACTCTTTGAGTACTCTTCATTTCAGAATCTGTTTCTTCTCCCAATTTTCCTGTTCCTTAATTCTTTCTTCATCTTCACTAATGGTACAGACTATGCTGCTCTAACAGTCAGTGGAGAGGAATGGGGCTAGAGATTCTGTGTATCGCCTAGCACAAATTCAGACATTCCTGGAAGTTGCTGAGAGATGCATCTTGACTATCCTCAGTGATTTAACACATGCATTTAATTATTTGGTTCTATTCTATAAATATTTTCCTGACAAAACCTAATAGAAAAAAGAGATATTTCTCATATCTCTTTGCTGCAACATTGGTGAAAACATCTGCTATCCAAAGCCAAAATAATTTTGTTCAAATGATAGCCAGAATAACCGTGTGAAATTATCATCACTTAATGGAACAAAACTAATCACTCAACTAAATAATTTTAATAATTTGAGACAATGCTTCTGAAAGTGTGTGAACTACTGGCATAATATCTTACCCAACAATAAACAGAGCAACAAGTCAAGTACTGTGTCATTAGCATCTTAGTATAAAGTTATACTCTTCAGAGTGCCAGGAAAGCAACTTATACATTCATTTACTGGCATTTACTGAACTACCTTAGAGAATGAATTCAGATAAAGATAAACTGTTTATCAGAGATGCTAATTTCAAATTCTAAATACTTCTTTATGTGAGTTTACTTTATATGCTGTGGAATAAAAATTATGATACTAAAGTTCACATTGAAATACTTATGTACAAATCATGAGTCATACTCAAAACTCTTCTTACCGCTCGCCATAAACAGCCCCGCTGTTTACACTCTGCTTCAGGCGCACTGTCCGCATCTGGGTAGCAGTTAAAGGTTTCATTTTCTGAGTAAACTTGATTCCATTGGACATTAAAGCTTTTTCCAAGGTTGAAGTTGAGATTCTTAATTAGGAGAATCTTTGAAGGCAAAAACAAACAAAATAAAACATTAAAGACTACATCTCACCATGGCACAATTTAGAAATACTTAACATTTTATAGAATGTAGCACCTCCAGCAGTTCTTCAACTCAAATCATTAACAGTTTTAATAAAATTCCTGAGGCACAGAATACAAGGGAGAAAAGTGTTATGCCACTGAAATGTGTAAAAGCCCAAGATGGAAAAGCTATAGGAGACTGTCGGACGCTGATGGAAAGTATCATCTGTCAGGCATTTCTCAGTGCTGCCGTTTGGTGCTTGTAAATCTTTGAGAAAGTTATATATTCTGCATTATCTTCAATTTCTTTCTCTGGAAAATGGGGGCAAGAACTCCTAATGAAAGGGGTTGCTACAGAGATTCGACAAGATGTAACTTTAAAGCACCTAGGACAATGCCTGGAATACACCAGGTTTGAAATAAATGTTAATTCCTTTAGGGATATGGAGGAAAGAAAAAGTTGTGTGCTATAGTTGATATGCTGGCTCTCAGAGTCAGAGAAGGGAAATAACTATTTCTTTAATTCTAAACCTATATTATCTACTCCTTAACACAAAGATTACAGTGAGAGAGGAAATTATTGCACTATGCAAAAAAGAAAAAACAAGAAGAGATATATATATATATAATAAACATATTGTATATATGTAATATGTGTATAACAAGTGTGTATATACACTATGATTTCTGTTATTGGGATTATAAAGTTATATTTGGTTATTCCTCATATACCTGGAGAATTAACATGGGCATAATTTATCCTCAACTGCATTTTCATCTGCATAGCTTATTCTTTGATATCCACCAAACATACTTTCAAAACTATTTGAGAAATGAAAATTCATATAAAGGACAGTCAAAGCTGCAGAACTAGAAAGATACAGTTACTAGTGCCTGGTTATGTTTCATTTAAGCATAAAGCCAGACATAAAACAGATACAGATATATATTGATATGGCACACATTAACCAAACAAAATCATTTTTTGTATTATAACAGGGTGTAATCTTTGCTAGATTCATAATGTTCTCTATAAACTTGTGATTATTTAATTATATTAATTTAATCTTAAATGTTAGGAATATGGAAATTATATCAAGCTTAGTATATAAAAAGTAATTATCCATGATATATTTTCTGAAAATTGCTAAGTGAATAGCCCTGAGCCCTAGGGCTTAGGAATTAGACAAAAAATGTTGGAAGACAATGATCCAGGGATGGGTCTGAGATGGCGACTGTGGAGCTGGAAGCCCCCCCATCCCTAATCCCCCATCTACAGAACAGGAGCAAATAGGCTCTAATCAGTGGGGCTTTAACCTTGGACGCTGCAGTAGACTGCCATAGAGAGCAGATGGGCGCTTTTCTTTTTCTTTTAATGATGAAAGCAAAACCTGGAAAACAAACCTTCAGCTAATCTGTAAGCTTTGAGCCTGCTGAAGTTTGGGCTATGTGCAACCGTACCCAGATATCTAGTCATTTAATGCCTGGCTGTGGCTATTGGCTTTATAAGGATGGTATTGGGCCTCTGTGGGAGGGGGAGAAAATCAAACAGGGACGAAGAGTGGTGATTATATTGAAGAAACAGCAGAGAGGAAGCGGCCTCGTGGCTCTGGGCCAGACACTGCCCAGCCTTGCTGGGGGAACACAGATGCTCGCAGCACCAGGTACATGGAGCTGCTTAGTTAGAGCTGAAGGTGAGAACACAGTAACAGACCGCCCAGTGTGTAAGCAGAGAAGCTGTTACCCCACACCACACACGGGAGGGATAGGAGGAAAGGTGGCGACTTCCTCCAAAGGTCGTGATCGGTCAGTCTCCTGCAAACAGCTGCTGCCAGCTGCCCAACCGCAAGTATAGGCCTGTTGTTTAGAAGACGCCTCCTGAGCCCTCTCACCGGAGACTGCGGGGAGCAACTGAAACCCCAGACCTTAGCGGAGCCTCTCCCATGGCAGAGCGCACTGCATTTAAATTTGATTTCCTCTAAATGTTGCTAAGGTATTAAGAAGTCTCTCTGCCCTGTCTTGTACTTCTATGTCACAGGACACATCATCCCCAGAATCCCTGAATGTGTTCCTGGCCCTCTCTGGAACCATTTAGTAGAATTCCCCTTACAAACACATTTACCCATCCAGAGTATTTTTAAAGATTGCATTTCTATATCTTACGGGGGAAGAATTCTGCTTATGTTCCAGTGTATGTAGGAGTGTTCTGCTGGTTTGAAAGAGCATGATGCATGCAGTTTTCTAGCAATTTCCTTTATTTTCTTTGAGACAGATCACTGGCTTTAGTACATCCTTGTTGGTGGATACTAGATTTTAACTTGATTCCCTACTTGGTAACATTACTGATTTCAATTTCAGTTTTCCATTTGTTTTGTGATGCGTCGAGGACTATGACACAAAAGTGGAATAAACATTAATTTTGTGCAAAAGAGAAGATAATGTTTTATATCTTATACAGTTTATAATTTGCCTATCCTGATATTACTAGTAATTTCATATTGTACGAATGGTAGAGAGATAACTGCCCCCAAAATTGTTTCATGTTTTAAAAACTATTACTTTCTGTGACATTTCAAATATATTAATTTACTAACTGAAGCAACATTATGGCTTAGATGTCATATTTTACATATGAAGATGCTGAGATAGAGAGAAATTAATTAAATGTGCTTAAATGCAGCGTGAAAGTGGACCTCAGTCATGTGAGGCCTCTTTTCTTCACTATTGCCCTCTTTAAAAAAGACAAAAAAACTCACAAGAAACGGAAAGTCTTCTACAGGAAGAAAAACGTGTAAATAAAAGTTTGAAGTCAGGAAAGCAGAAGATACATCCTGAGGAAAATGAAAGTTCCTAAAAGAAGGAACAGAGAGAATGATGAAAGAAATCGATTGAATAAATGTGTTGAAAATTCCTAAATATGAGGCTAAACCATTGCAGTCTTTGTTGTTTGCAATAGGTAGGTTGCAGTTCAGGGCAAGAGATGGTATGAAAAAATATTGGGAAGGCCTGTACTCTTAAGTGACCGCCAGGGGAGAGTGAAACAAGGAGGGGAACTGAAGTCCCATTCATGTTGATATCTGAATACAAATCAGAATGACCTGAAGGAAAAAGGAAGAAAAAAGGAAGGAAGAATGGGGAAGTGAAGAGGGAGAGGGAGCGAGGGAGGGAGGAAGGGGGGAGGAAGGAAAGCTGGTAGGCAGTGGGGAGGGAGGGATGGAGGGAAGATGTGTCACAAAAAGAAGAAGAAGAAGAAGAAGAAACCACGCGCCTGGTAACGTGTGTCAGTGTAACAGGAGATGGCTGGTAAATATGTTAAAGGATTGCATTTACCTGGTTTGAAGGATCATAAGTAAAATTGCGGTGGGCGGCCATTTGTTGACCGTTTTCTGCCACCAGAACTTCTGTAACAGTGTCTGTCAACCCAAGAATCTTTATGGTCTGAAATGCTAAGGTGGTTCCTTCCTGGTACCCTGAATGTGTGCATTCAATATTCAAAGTATTCTGGAAAAAATAGCACAGCATATCATCTATTATGTCATCAGATAGAAAACTTAAATAACAATAGAGGCAAGAAATAAGAAAAAAAACCATCCTACCAACTCTCCCCATCCAAGTAGCATATATAAATATACTCACCAATAATTATTTTTATTTTTATATATGGTCGTAAAACTTTATTTTCACAGATATTGTAAATGACTCATGATATAACAACATATATAACCCCTTTCATTCTAGCCCTAATATTGATTTTATTTAAAAAAAAAAAAAAAAAGCTTTGGCAAAAAGAATATATAAAGAAATCTATGAAAATCATTCCTATAAATTATTCAGAATTTTACTTTGCACATAGGTTTTTCAACCCTACCTCAAATCCATAGTTGTTATTGCTGCAGTTGATACATTAAAACATTTATAAATATGGTTATTTTTTTTTCCTAGAGAACATTTCTTAAAACCAAATTTACCACATGAAGACATATACAGACTTTTGTGCATCAATTTCATGGCCAGAAACTCATAATACATTTAAATTTAAAATTTTAAGGTTAAAATTAGTGTATAATTTAAAAATTTAAATTTAACTATTTAATTTAATTTAAATTAAGATTTAATTGTAATTTGAAAATTTGAAATTTTTAATTTCAATGTATTACATTTCATTAAACCTGGGATAAATATGAACATCTTTAAAAAATTCATAATAAAAGAATAACCTAGGCGTTCACAGAGTCTACGTTTAACTGTGTGTCAGAGGATAATGCTTACATTAGAAGCTGAGAATCTGTATAATATGTAGCTGCCACTTTGTATGGTATCTGAAATGGAAAAAAAAAGTTTTTAGCACAAAACGCAATGTTAAATTCTCTGTTCTTTTTGCAGTTATACAACACGAGGAAACATAGATTTTGTTTAATGACTGAAGATCCTAAACAAATATTTTTAGTTAATTTCTCACTGTCTGTAAACAAACTAATCTTGGTTTTCCATATGCCCAGAAGGTAAAGGCAAGGAATACATATTTGCCTACTTTAATTTTTCTGAAACTGCTAAATTTTTTTGGAAATTGAGAGGAAAAAAATTCTTACAGTACCAGATAAGTAATTATAAATGCATTTGGCCCTGGTACCCTATCCTCTCACTTGTAAACCACATAACGTTGCATTTTCTGGGAAGACGTGGCACACCATAATTGTATTTTGCATCCTTTTAGTATAGTTTATCATTTGTTGTAATTACATGGGGGAAAAAGAAAAAGTCTGCATATATGTTAAAGTTTGAAATAAACTTCATTGTGTAATTAAAATAACCTTTTAATTTGAAAAACGGAGAAGGCAATCATTTTTTGTACCATATACATAACAAAATTTTTATCAACATATCTCTTTAATAAAAAATTTAAGTTTCCAAATGAAACCATTTGGAGGAAACAGAGTGTGAAATATATAAAGGGAATCTTAGGATGTAGATAACACTTTCAACAATATTGCTTAAAATTCTAATCCTAGTAAATTATAGTCAGAACTTAAGTTGAAGACCAGTTAGTGTTTGTATGTTTGCCTACAAATTCATTATCCATAATTATGATTTTCTTTAACTTTTTATATGCATATAACTATATATATGTATTATAAGATAACTAAATTATATTCTTCCTATTCTTAATCACCTGCTTATATGAAAAGAAATTATTACAATAATATGAATTTTTACTGGAAGAAATAAAGGGATGCATGTGAAAATATAGATATAATTCAAGAAACTGGAAGAACCTTAAAATCTTGTCCTACCGGCTAGCAATGGTCAACAGCATTGTTTGATCAATGATGACAAGAAATTTAGATTCAGCTGGAATCCACTTTCACAGAACTTCTAAATAGCAAGTGCTTGGAATTTATTTTCATGGGAAAGTACACCCCAGTGTGCTTTCACCTCTGAGTGTTTGAGAAAGAGCAAGAAGTTTGATGTGCTTGAACAGAATGAGAAATGGAGAGCATTTGAGGGTACTGAGAGTGTGTGCTTATCCCTGAGCACGGGCACACGTAGCAGCACCTAGCACAGACCATGGCGAGTTCTCTGCCTATTAGGTACTATTACTCCTAATTGAAATCAACAGAGAATCATTAGAAGGTTTTGAGCAGAGATGTGAAGATGATTTGAGTCATGTTTTAAAAGCATAGTCCACACGCTGGATTGGAATAGAATGCAAAAAAAAAAAAAAAAAAAAAAGGGATGAGTTAGGCAGCTATTGCAGTAATTAAAAGAGAGCCGGGAGAGTGGTGGGGCTGATGGAAGGATCCAGATCAAGGGAGAACTAGTTGAAATTCTTTGGTTGTGAGAGAGAATGGTCAACTCGAGGTGTTTGGTGTTGGAGAGATGAAGTTGCCGTGAACTGACAAGGGGAAAACGCCAGGTGATGCAGATCCATGGTGGTACATCTGAGCTCTATTTGGCTGCTTACATTTTAGATTTTCATTAGACATACAAAAAAGAAAGGGTTCAGTCCACAGAGCTCTGGGCTAGAGATCCCAGTGTGGGAGTCAGGTGAATGGTACAAAAGAGGGTGCTTATCAAGGCTAAGACAGCAGGTGAAGGCACGAGGATATTTATGGTACATGACTGTCAATGCTGCTTCATAATTCACAGCTTGCATCAAGGAAGATATCCCAGTGAACTGATTATTATAGAGAATAAATTTTATTTTTAACACATCCATTTAATACCATAAATAAAAGTTATTTAAACTGTGACTATCCCAATTCTTCAGAGAGAAGTATTGAATCTTTGTGGTAATTTTAAAATATCTACGCTTTCCTCCACAGTAAGACTTTAAAGCTTGACTTTTTTTTTTCATACATTCCATATTTCCAGATGGAGGACATTACACCAATACATAGAAAACTTCTTGACGTTAGATTAGAAATATTTGCATGTTTATAGGCATTTAGTATATTCTTTAATATATCTGAGGACTAATAAGGAAAAATATAAGCTAACCTGTCTTTCTTTTTTTTTTTTTTTTTTTTTTTGCAGTTTTTTGCCTGGGCTGGGTTTTAAACTGCCCCCTCTGGCATATGGGGCCGGCAGGCGCTGGCCCCTAACGTGTCATTTTTTGTGTGTGTGCACATAAAGTACATAACCAAAAACCCTCTATAATCAGAAATAAGATTTTTAAAAGCCCTTAAATTTATAAAGAAAGTTGTAATAATTAAATGCAAACAAATTTACCATGGCATAAATAAACATTAGCATAAAGTAGTCAGTTTTATAATTTGTTTGGTATACAGAATTCATAAGAAATAAAATAAAATTCCGAAGCATTCATATGATGACATTTTTACCTCAAATTTTTTGACACTAATTAACTAAACCGCTTAAATGCTAGAGTTTTTTCTTTATGGTAACATTTTAGTTTTAACCACTACAGTAATTTAAAGCAGTTAAAAGATATGATGCAATTTTTATATCTGGAAACTCTTTGATCATTTTAATTTTTAATATTAATCTAATAGATAAAGATAAAATGTCAATGATTTTTCAAACAAACCAATAGACAAAAAACTAGATATTTTAATTTAATATGTACAACTCCAGTAAAAATGTTAAATTGTATGATATCGTCTGAGGCTTACAACAGATAAACCAATAGGAATTAAAAATGCAAATTTGTGGTGTTTTAAAATGTATGCAACCTATGTAGATAAAGTCAACATTTTCCATCATCAGAATGAATATGCGGAAGCAAGTAACGGTGGGACTTACTCTTAGTTTCCCCATCATCCCAGAAGAGGTCTCCGGCTGCAGCATTATTTTCATCTAATGCAACTATAAGTCCTAGCGGATTCTTACGGCTATGAAGGAAAATTAGGTGTATAGGTGATTAAAAATAAATATAATAAAACATCCTATAAATAAGTTCATTTCAACCTATTTCATGTTTGTTCACATGTATCAATAATTTTTAGTATCAATTTTCTTAGATGTATGCAGACATAATTTTTTATATACTTAGAAAATAAAGGAATCAATACAGTACTGGATTTTTTTAAAAGCTGAAACACCTGCAAAATTGAAACAGTGTAACATTTTAATTCAAAAAGAAAAAAAAAATGCTGTGAATGTTCAGTTCAACCCGTGTAACCCTAAGGTGCAATGCATTAAGTCTGCATCTTACACACAGAGAATGAGAAGTATAATATGAAAATTTAAAAAATGCTTAGTGAAAACTAATTACTTTGTAATTGAAGATAATTGCAATAAGACAAATGAGACCTATGATCAACAGCAATATTTTTCTCATTTTTATATTGCCATAAAACAGTATTCTTCACACTGTACAGAATATATTCCTTTTAGTATTTGTTTACCAAAGTCTATGCATATCTTGTTCATTAAGTACAGCTCGAGAGTATAGCCATTTTTTAGAGCATAATCATACAATAGTTACATTATGACAATCGCTAATTGTAGAATGCCAAAATAATTAAATTATTAAAACACATTCATTCTCTCATTAATTTCTTCCCTCAACAAATGCAGGAAATAGAAATCTTATAATGACCTATCCACATATAGATTTGGGGAACAAAGCTGCAGCGAGTCAAGCCCCCATTTTTATGGAGTTTATAGCATGAGGAGGAGCACTGTACACAAGAAAAAGCAAAGAAAATAATTTCAGATATCTCTAATGTTAAGGAAAACACAGCAGTTAAGAAACAGAGCGATTCTTTGTTGGGGTGTTTCAAAATATAGAAATGCATGTGAACTCAAGACGAGACTTTCTGTGCTGTTCAGAGTCACAATTTACAAGTTACTTCTTTTTTAAAAAATAGTTCTTCTATTTTCTAAATAGTACTTTTACTGAACAACTTACTTGTTTTTTCCCTAACCTAAAATATCCACATATTTTTATCGACTTAAAAGTAAAAAAAAAAAAAAAACCTGTGTAACTTATTTTTTTATAGAAACGCAAGTATGTATGTAAAAATTATTTGCTCAATTATATAGCAAATGTAATAGTCTATGTTATTCAGTATCAAAGATTGTCTTCAATTCCACATATTTAATGGTGAATATAAGTAAAGTTTTGGAACAAGAGATCAATTTCTAATCAAATTACAGAAAAGCCTGTGTAAGTTGACCACCCCTGGGGCCGTAAGAAACTGGTCAACGTACAGAGGTGGTCAACACGAGGACCAGCTGTACTGTGCAGGTCAGACTGTGTGGTGCGCGTCCAGGCTGTGGAAGTGAGGTCGACTTCAGGAGTGGTCAATGTAGAAAAGTTGTATTCATTTATTTAATTTAAAACATTTGTAGCAATATATATAATTCGATTATTTTAAACAATGACAGTTATAGTTAAGTATTAGTTTTCTATGTCAACTATTATTTAGTAATAAGCTAAACATTAAACTCAAGTTCTTAAAAAATTTATAAAACGTCAAACTTTGAATCTTATTTCAGATCTTTCCAATGATTTTCATTTTACCTTGCTGTTGTTGTTACATCTGGTTCTTGAATGGGGATGATATAGCCGCCTCTAAGGTGTAACCCAATTTTGTCAGCCGGCAGATACATATTAACACGTTGTTTTCTCCACGGCCTTTTTGCACCCTAATATTCAGAAGATAAAAATATTTTTGTGTTATTAGTGAAAACTTTAAATTCTATAAGAATTAAAATTCATGCATGGAAATAATTTTTTACCATGAGCAATTCATGCTTTCCAAATGAATATTAATATATTTGTTTATCTTCTACAGAGAATTATCTTTTCTACTACTGAACAAAGCGGAAGAAAAGTAATTTTAATTTCTCAAAAAAGCAATTGACGTAAATAAATTAATTTCCTATCTATAACAATTAACAATGCCATTATTTAGCTCTACTTTTTATTTTTTTGTTTTGGGTTAAAATTAACCTTGTCTTTAGAAAGGATTTTCTTAAAAATTATTGTTTCTATAAAAATAAAGGATTTACTTTGCAAACTTAAGTGATGCCTTTTAACTCAAGCACAGTGGCTCATGCCTATAATCCTAGCACTCTGGGAGGTCAAAGCAGGTGGATTGCTTAAGACCGTGAGTTCAAGATCAGCCTGAGCAAGAGCAAGACCTTGTCTGCACTAAAAATGAAAAACTGAAGCACGGGGATCTCTTGAGCTCAAGACTTCGAGGTTGCTGTGAGCTATGACTCCACAGCAGTTTACCCAGAGCAACAAAGTGAAACTCTGTCTCAAAAAAAAAAAAAAATGCCTTTTATTAAAATACATACTTCTTAAGAGGTCTTGGTCAATGGAAAAAAATAGATTATGTGTATAAATGCTGTTATCTTGCCCTTTCAAAGTTGAAATGATGAAATGAAAAGACTTTTCCAAATGTTAGGATAGGTTATATAAAAACCGTTACTAAGATTAGCTCAAAACTCAGTTATTTTGTCAATAAGATAAATATGTAAAATAAGAAAAAGCATAAAATCATTTCTTCTTTAATTACTGTGGACTTTTTACTTCTACCATTTAAAAATGAATGCTATATCTTTATATTAAAGACTATAATTTCATATTAAAGTCTAGTTCTTATGTAATAAAGGGTATACTTCAATATTTTTTACGCATTTCTAAAATATGAAATTATTATGTATTATGATATTAAAAGTAATAGAAATGCTACGAATAGATTTGCTACATCACCCTCAACCGCACCTGTCAGCCCTGCAGCACTGGATTCTCACAGGACAGTGGTGCTCAACTTCCTAATGCTGCCGCCCTTTAATACAGTTGCTGTGGGCCGCGACCCACAGCTTGAGAACCACTGTCATAGAAGCACAAACCCCACTGTAAACTGCTCGTGTTAGGGATCTGGGCCACCCGCTCTTTATAAGAATCTAATGCCCCATGATCTGAGTGGTTCTGAGGACACAGCAACACTTTCATGTGTCACCACCTCCCACCCCAATTTTAGAGCTCCTGCTGGTTGTGCATTCTGGTGATTGTATAATTATTTAATTATATATAACAATGTAATGATGATAGAAATAAAGCACACACTAAGTGCAAAGCTCGCGAACAATCCCAAAACTATCCCACTCCAACTCCAGTCCATGAAAAATTGTCTTTCATGAAACTGTTCCCTGGTACCAGAAATGTTTGGGGCCACCATAAACGTCTTTTAAGTTTACTTACAGTTTCATAATCATACCAGGTGGCGTCAGGGATGTAGGCGCTCACTGTATCTACTCCCTAAAACAAAGCAAGATCATACAGACTTGGTTAGTCTAATTTTTAACAGAGAGAATCTTGTCAAATGTTGTAAAAGAATTTCCCCTGTGTTTCTAAGCTCTATATATTTCCTATAGATTACAAGGCTGTTTTACTGGCTTTAGACAGTATCATAATGTAAAACATACCAAAAGCAAAGAGACAAAGACGAAATTAATTGAGTGGCAATTAAAATAATATGAGCATGTACGTGTATTTTTACAAACCGCACAGCCACTGTGCCCGTGAACACACTTATTTGAGCATCCCTCCGGGGACAGCTACTTTAAAAAGTAGGTAACAACCTCAGACCACACTCCACTGTTTCTCCATCATTTTCATGTGATCACCTGGATTTCAAATTGCCCTTTATTTACAATACAGTGTGTATTTTGTTATACAGAATTTCCTTTAAGTAATACATTTATTAAACTTGTAGACGCACCTGTCTTAAAACAGGAGTAATCAGTAATGCGGGGCCCCACATAAACTCCAGGTCCTCAATCCAGCTGTTGGTATCCTCATAAAACCTGAGAACAAAGACAACACTTAAGATATAATGAAAAGGTAGGTTCTTCCAAATTTCTTATTCAGTTTGTCATTTTAGTTTAAAATAAAGGAAAGGGAAGGGAGGGAGGCAGGGAAGGAGGGAGGAAGAAGGAAATTATCTTGTACTCAAAATTCTATCATAGGTGATAAGATTACTTTTTATCTCTAGTAAACAACTATTCTGTTTAATTATTTTTCTTTCATAAGATAGGTTACAAAGTACAAAGAATCTTTCATATTATACTTTCTTCTCTTTAAACCCCTTTGTTGTAGACTTTTAAATTGATCTGGATTGGAAGGGCCTTTAAGCCAATTCTTGAGGCCTTGCTCTGTTGATATCATGAAGAGATAAACACAGATCACATTTTTGTAATCGTTCTATAACACCCTCTGTCTATATTTACATAATGTTACAAACATTTCCTTGATATGTTTTCAATAATTCCACGGTTATCTTTCTGACTGCTATAATTTTCCTAACATAGTTTACATATCTTTTTTCCTGTGGTTTCTATTAATTCTCAATTTGTTCCTATTTTTGTCCAATCTATCGAGTTAACTATTTTTAGTATCATTATATAGCTGATCAGATCAAATACGTAAATGTAAAATAAGCAGCAGAAAGGTAGTTGATACCTCGATTTATCTCCATTAATCTTCTCAACATACACTTGAATATACTTTAAAAGATATTATACTTTTAATCATTGTACTCACTCGTGAAGAACTGGTCTTGCTACTGTTTCTCCAAACCTATGGGCTCTATAAAACAGGGTATAGAGGAACGGTAGCAGTGTGTAGCGAATGCTCAAATAGTGCCGGGATGAATTGACCAAAAGAGAATTCTGTCCAAAAAATGCTGGGTCCTGATGCTGTGGGAAAGAAGGAGAATTTACAATAAGAATGCTAAAGTGTAAAAAAATTTAAAATAGGAGAAGCTATTCTTAAATTGTATACATTTTAGAAATTTTAATTTTATAAGTTTTAGCTTTTGTGCAAAAAACAATACTAAACTTATCCCTATTTCTTCATCAAGGTGTCTTAATATTTCCAGGTTTTGTGTTTTCATTCTGTTATATGTTTTAATTAAACTTAAGTTTGAAGTGGATATTTCAATATTTTTAAAACAACACAGTAAAGAATGTTGATTTAAATATACACACTCAGAAAAGATGAAATGCTTTCAACAAAACTGAATTTTTCACATGTTAATAGTGGTAGAATGAATTTCTGAAACATGAATTATTTTCACACTTTGCGGTGTGACTTGTTTGTCCCCATCCAGTGATAGTGAATGGTGCCTCCTACCTCTCCACCTGGAGCTCAGTCATGTGAACTGTTTAGGCCAATGGGATGTTATTACATTGATATATTCAGGTGAAGACATGAAATGTACTAGCCTGAGGAATTACCCTCTTTGCTGCATTTCCATTAGAAAAATAAGCTCACGTAGTCTGCTGGCTCAGGACACAGGGAACAGAACTGCCCGCCAGCCCGCAGACTTGCAATTCGAAGTACAGCCTTCCTGAACTCAATCTCAATCCACTGTCTCAGCCTAGATGTACTAATGGGGGTGAGGTTATTAGATCCCCTGCTATGGGTATCAAAATCAACAAAAGGTTTCTACTGCCTCCTTGATGAATCCCCCACTATGTCTGCACTGAAGCCTGTTTCCCTTGGGTTGCCTCCAGCCACTAGTGAGCAAGGTGAGAATACCATGCAGGGTATTCCAGGGAGACACAGGGAAGATGGTCAGCTGTGCCTTAAGGACTCCTCCCTGGCCTGACGAAAACTGTGAGAGGAGGTCCATGGCTGCAGTTCTCCCCACCCCTGTCCTCCTTCCCCGTCATCTTCACCAGGTTCACACCTGAACCAGGCTCTGAAAACTCTCCCTTTCAAATTCTCCCTTTACTTCAACAATAAATCTCTAGTGTAGCTAAGAATATCTTGTAAACTGCTGTTCAGAGAACATAAATGAATATAGAATGTAATGTTATGAGTATCAGAAGTTTCCATGGACACAGATTTCTTGAATGTATCAGTTAGGTGGGTTTGGAAGTAACTAAACTCCGCTGACATCTTTAATTCTGTCTACCCTGCCTGCTCCGGGCTGAGCTGAGCAGTTGCTCCACCTCTCAAGCAGAATAAGAGTCCACATTGCAACTAGTGTGTGAGCACTGAATAATTTTTTAATAAACATGTACTTAATTGCCTAAGAGGATTTACACCATTTCCTTGAGAAAAATAAGCCTCTGACAGCCCCAGCATGCTGAATCCCCAGTTCTGGTAGAATAGTTCTGTATTTTCTCATATTCTTCTCCTGCTAGTCCAAACTCATGTTTTAAAAGTATTAGTTCAATATACTTATTCAAGCTATTCATTATAGAAAGACTCTGGATTCAAATTGCTTTGAAGCTGTCTTTAATTTGTTATTTTTCTCTAACAAAACCCCTAAACTGGAACTCCTTGATAGTATATCCTGATATTTTATGAGAGAAAAGTGATGTATAACTTACATTATTAGAATGCACAAATCCATATTCAAAAAACGTTGGTGCTAATTTAAAATACCAGTGATTTAACCATTTGTACAGCATATTCTTTAGGCTTAAATAACATATTTAGGTCATGAATACTTTTTTTATCATGATTTCCTTGTTTAACCCTTTCTTACATACAAAATATAGAGAGAAGCTTTAAAAACAATACTTCTAACTATTCTTTAAAAATAAAGCTACAATCTTTCAGACCATATCGTCTATAAATTTAACACATATAACTTGTATTGTTCAAAATATGGCTGTGTTTTATTTCAAAACATTAAGAACACTTACCTGGTACACATCAGCATTGTGGTTTCTGGAGAACGGGTAAAATGCTCCCAGTTGCATCCACCTTCTGCAAAGCTCTTCTGTGGTTTCACCCACAAATCCACAGATATCTGCTCCCACCTAAATAACAAATGTATCTATTATTTATTGTGTTCAGATCATCACATTTGCCTGGAGCCTCAAATTTTATGTCTTAACTCATTATCTTGAATCATCTATTATCTGGAATTTTTTTTTTCTTTTGCAGATTTTGGCCAGGGCTGGGTTTGAACCCACCACCTCCGGTATATGGGGCTGGCGCCCTACTCCTTTGAGCCACAGGCTCTACCCTGGATGGATGTGTTATCTGGATGTGTTATCTGGATGTGTTATCACCTTTATGTACTCTTCCTTAGTGCCATCTTTTATTGTCCATTTTTGCCCCATGCTTGTCTGTAATTGCCTGAATTTACATAACTTGTTCTTCATTGTATCTTTAAACATTTTCTAGTATCATGTTTTTATTTTTTATTATCTCTTTTGATAGGATATTTAATTTAATGATGAAAATTAAATCATTGTAATAAAATGTGTTGCTTCTTAATCCAAATTCACCTCCCTTGATTAGATTCCCCCTAAGGTATATTACCATAGTGGTAACATCGTACAAATTGTGAACTTGTATATTTCAGGTTAAATTTATGAAATACATTTTTCCAAATAAAATGGAGCTTTGCCCAGAGTGTACCTATTTAAGACTGCATTACCATTATCCCAGAATATACTTTCCAGAATTTAATATTTATTACTTACAAAAATTACTTTACTTTTCTACATGATGCATATATAACAATATACAGTATTTTTTGCATGCTGATTAGTTTTATATATAGGCATTTCATGAGCATTACAATGCAATTTGCTTTTCTCTGAAATTTAATTACAATAATATTGATCTAGTTCTCTATTGTATTGTAACTTGGGGCTGTAAAAAATGGTTCTATGAAATTATTGTCCATGTTGAGCCTCCCTTGAAAATGCAAAGTCTAAAAGCTCAAGAATCTAAAACTTTTTGAGTAGACATGATACCAGAAGTGGAAAAGTTCCCCATCTGAATCCATATGAGGGTTACATGCAAAACACAGTCAAAACCCTTTCATCCACAAATTATTGAAAAATATTGTGTAAAATTTTGCTCAGGCTATGGTGTAAGGAGTACATGAAGCAAATGACTTCTGTATTTGGAGATTAGTCCCTGACCACCTCCTTGAGTTGACCTATTTTTCATAGAGTGGACGTGCACTGCACGTACATATCAGCACAGCAGGCTGAGTTCCTCATGTTGGCCAGCTCTGTATGTTGACCAGTTTGTTACAGTCCTTTGGGTGGTCAACTTCCAGAGCTTATACCCTGTATACCCTGAAAAAAATCCAAAATCAGAAACACTTCTGGTACCAGAAAAGATAAAGATATCCTTTATACTCAAACTGTATGTTTTCCTTGTAAATATATAAAGAAAAAACTTTTCTCTTACTCTATACTACATATGCATGGAATTATTTTTCTGATTTATTAGAAATGTGTATTATTTAATCAGAACTAGTTATAACACTTCACAAGCACTATCACAGTACATGAAATTCTTACTACCCATTTCCTTACCGACTCCTAACATATTCAGACTTAACTAATACCACCCATCTACATGAAACTTATTTTATCGAGGTTTGTATTTGCATTTCTCTGATTACTAGAGAATTTGAGAACTCATTTATATTTACAAGGAATCCATATGGGTTTTTCTTTCTATAGAATTGTTTCTATCTCTTACTAATTTTTCTATTCTTATTTTTTATGGATTTACAGTAAGCACTTTAAATTAAGTATTAGTTATTTATTGACTACATGAACTAAAAATATCATTCCCCTGTATGTAAGTTTATTTCATTTTAACTTATTTCAAATTATCTTTTGATGGACAGAAGTTTTCATTTTTTTGAGGTCAATTTATATACATTTCCTTACTAATCTGTGTTCTTTGCATTCTGTTTAAGACATTAGTACTCTAACCTGAAGTCATAAATTTAAACTCTTGTAAGTTCTTCTAAGATAGATAATGTTTAATTTTTAAACACAGGTCTTTCATCTATCTGGGATAGATTTTTGTATGTGGTTTGAGAAATAACTCCATTTTATTTAGTTTTTCAAATGGATAATCAATTATTGACAAGAATAGTTGATACATTCCTCACTGATCTGCAGTGATGGGGTCATAATTAAACAAGTTTCTATATATGCATGGAGTTGTGTCTGATTTTGCTATATTTAACCTGTTTACACATCCATAGCCCAGTGATCATTGTATTGATCACTACAGCTTAAACTAGCAAAACAAACCCTCAGTTAAAAGTGTATCATCTTTGACATGAAGTATAGAATTATCTATTTGTGTTCCTCAAAATCCCTTTTATGGCTTAGATTGGAATTCCACTAAATTTGCAAAATATTTTAAGGGGAAATGCATATTCCTATTTTATTAAGCCTTCTTATTACTGACACAGAATGCCTTCAATTTTTGTTATCATTTAAGTATTTCTCAAAAAATTCCTACGTTATTTTTAATATTTACTCCTTATTATTAATTATTGTCACAATAAATAAATGACACTTTATATTAAAATAAATTCTAATATCACTTTTTATATAAAATGTGACATAAATCAGTCCATTTGATTAAAATTTTCAAAGAGCAACTTTTGTATTATGAATTTTAAATTTTTTCTAGAAAATTTGCTTTTATTACATGAATTTCATTCTTTATTTTTTTTTAACCTCCATCTTTCCTTAGGTTTATTCTGCCTTCCTTCTTCTGTGTTTTAAATTCATGCACTTGATTTATTAATATTTAGCCTTTCTTTTTTTTTTTAACTTACATATAAAAGACTGTAAGTTTTCCTTTAAATACTAATTCTTTACTGAAATTCCACAAGATTAGATGAGCAAAATTTTTAACACTCAGGTCTAAGGTTCTTTTTAACTCAACTCAGTTCATTTGTTGACTAATGAAAATTTGATAATATATTTTGTTAAATTTTCATATGCAAGACTGAGTGTGTATTGGGTTGGTTGGCTTTTATTGCCATTTTATTGTGCATATGAAACAAAAAAAAAAAAACGAGTCACTATAATTTTTAATACATTTTACAGTTTTTGGTTAGGAAGTAGCTCTCTTTAATTAGAATGTTAATATTGTATCCTGATAGAAATATGCTAGATTTGTTATGTTTAGAATTTCTTGGTATACATCACCTTAACTTTTGAAATTTTGAACAGTTTTCTCTGTCTTTATCTTTTTACTCTGAACAAACTTGTTATTTTTAACCTACACTGGTAATCCAGTATTTTAAATAGATTTAGACTTGTGACATTTATTTTTCTTATCATTTTCATTATCATTTATTCACATTAATCACACAAACCTTTTGTATGCCATGCTTATATTTACATTTGTGTCCCTAAATTATTTTGCTTTGATTAAATTTTGTTAATATTTTTTCCCATTCTGAATATTTCAATATTGTAGACATCAACCATTCTCTTTTTTTTCTCATATATTCCTTATTCTTCTCTTACATCCCCATCAGACATTTTGCCAAAACTTATTAAGTAGATATTTTAAAAATGCTGTGCCAGTGTCTTACCAGAGGTATTCCAAACAAGCTGAACTCCAGCATCCCAGTGATAGACCATTCCATCTGTTCCCAGGAAGCTGTGTTGTCTCCTAACCAATGTGCAGCGTGGTGTCCAGATCCAGCAAATGTTGATCGGGTGAGAATAAAGCCTCTCTTATTAGGAAAAACTTTTTCTATAGCTCTAAAGATAAAACCAAATTCATGAGGAAGATTTATTTTAAAAATAAAGTTGGAATTTACAAATTCTAAAATCCTAATTTCAGATGCATATTTTACAATTCCAAGAGCCAAGCCACATTATTTGAAACAATTTTATCAAAAATGTATTATCAATTTTGCCTTTAACATTTGCTTATTTAAATGCATTCTGATAAAATACAATGGAAAGAACCATTAGGAAATGATGGAGATTTTGAATGACTTAAGTCATCTGTCACCAAATAAATAATGATGTGCTTTTGGTGTCTGCTCAATGTTCATTTTGGAAATATATGGTTTAAACTCAAAGAAATCCTTTTATAGATGTAACATTTAGTTACCTAAACTTCAACTCAAAACAATATCTGTAATTAAAATATCAGCCAGAAATGTTGTGATTAAACTTACATTTTTTTTTTTAATTTTCAGAATATTGTGGTAGTACCAATATTTTGTTTCCCTGAATTGCTCTTGAGCAGTTTCAGTCAAAGCTTTAAGTGTGCTCATTACCTGACTGGATACGTTGTACCTGTCAGATGTGAGTTTACTTCTCCCCTCTTACCCTTCCAACCTGCTTGCTTTCCACTGAGTTTTACTGTCAAATGTGCATAAGTATTGAAAAATTAGTGCTAATTTAATGATGAGTACATGTGGTGTTCCATTCTCACAATACTTTGCTTAGAAGAATAATCTCCCATTTCATCCATGATGCTACCAGATATATCAATTAGTTCATCTATTTTAATGGATGATTAGTACTCCATGGCATACATATAGCTCCTTTTATGAATCTACTCATGTATTGACAGGCACTTGAGTTCGTTACACATGTCTGTCTTTGTGAACTGTTTGCCAATAAACAGTTGAGTGCCTGTGTCTTCTTTATAAAATGACTTTTTCCTTTGGGTAACCACCCAGTAGTGGGATTGCTAGACCAAATTGTAGGTCTACTTTTAGTTCTTTGAGATACCTACATAAAACGTTCCTTAGGGATTATACTAGTTTGCAGTATCAACAAGATTGCCAAAGCATCTGTTGTTTGGGGATTTTTTGGTAACAGCCATTCTTTCTGGGGTTAGTTGATACCTCACTGTAGTTTTGATCTGCATTTCCTTGATGACTGGAGATGTTGACTATTAGTCTATCTTCTTTTGATAACCTGGTTGTGTCTTTTGCCCATCTTTTTATAGGATTGAATGATCTTCTGATTTACTTGAGTTCTTTATGGATTCTGGTTATCAGACCTTTATCAGATGTACAGAATGCAAATACTTTCTCCCATTCTGTAGGTTGTCTGTTCATTCTATTGATTGTGCAGCTGTGCAGAAGTTTTTTAATTTAATAAGGTCCTACTTGTTAATTTTGTCATGGCTATGATTGTTTGGGATTTTCTCCATAAATTGTTTACATAAGCCAATATCTATAAAAGTTTTTCCAACATTTTCTTCTAAAATTCTTATGGCCTGAGATTTAAGTCTGTTTACATTTTTTTGAGTGGTGAGAGGGGCAGATCCTGTTTCAATCTTCTACATGTGTCTATCCAATTTCCCAGCATCATTTATTGACTAAGAATTATTTTCTCCACTGTAGGTTAGTATCTGCTTTGTCAAAGGTGAGATGACAATATGAGGATGGTTTTACATCTGGGTTTTCCATTCTGATCCATTGGTCTATGTTTTGGTTCTTATACCAGCAGCAGTATAGTCTGAAGTCTGGTAAAGTGATGTTTCCCAATTTGCCTTTGTACTTAAGGTTGCTTTGGCTATTTGGGTTCTGTTCTGGTTGTAAGTGAAGAGTAGAATTATTTATTTTAGCTCTGTGAAAAATAATGCTGGTATGTTAATGGTGATTGCATTGAACCTATAGATCACTTTGGGTAGTACACTTTAATAATATTGATTCTGCTGATTCATGAAAATGATATAGTTTTCCATTTGTTTGCATCCTCTGTAATTTCCTTCCGTGGTACCTCATGGTTCCCCCGTAGAGGTCTTTTACTTCCTTGTTTAACTATATTCCCAGGTAGTCTCTTGACTTTGTTGATACTGTGAAAGGCATTGTGTCTTTGATTTGACTCTCAGTTGAACTTGTTGTTGGTGTACAGGAATTCTATTAATTTGTGTACTCTGATTATGCAATCTGAGACTGCTAAATTTATGTATCAATTTCAGGAGTCTTTTGGCAGAATCTTTGGAGTTTTCAAGACATAAGATCACATCATCAGCAAAGAGTAATAATTTGACCCCCTCTTTTTCCTGTTTGGATACACTTGAATTCCTCCTCTTGTCTGATTGTTATGGTAAGGATTTCCAGCACCATATTGAATAGAAGTAATGACAATGGGAAATCTTCTCTAGTTCCAGATATAAGTATGAATGCTTTCAATTTTTCTCCATTCTGCATTATGTTGGCTGTGAGTTTTTTGCATTTGGCCTTTGTAAGTTTGAAGTATATTCCACCCATGCCTATTTCGTTAAGTGTTCCTACCATAAAAGTATGCTGAATTTTGTCAAATGCTTTCTCTTCATCTATTGATGTGGTATTTGGTTTTGCTTCTGTTTATGTGGTGAATCACACTTACAGATTTGTGTATGTTGAACCATCTTTGCACCTTTGAGATGAAGCACACTTAGTTATATTGAATTATCTTTTTAATGCGCAGCTGAATTCACTTTCCTAGAATTTTTCCTGAGAATTGCACATCTGTATTGATAAGAGATATTGATCTTTTTTTGTTGTGTCTTGTCCTGGATTTTGTATCAAGGTGACACTGGATTCACACAATGAATTGGGAGGATTACTTCCTTCTTGGTGGTATGAAATATTTTCTGTAGTATAGGCACCAATTTCTCTTTGTAGGTATAGTAAAATTTGGCTGTGAAATCTTTAGTCTAGAACTTTTTTTCATTGGAAGATATTTTATTGCTGCTTCAATTTAGTTACTTGATATTGGTATATTCAGGAGTTATATGTCTTCCTAATTATGGCTAAGAACGTTGTGGGTTTCTAACAATTGTCAATTTCTTCAACATTTTCCAGTATATGTGCATAGAGGATTTTATAGTATTCAGAGATGATGATTTTCATTTCTTTCTTTTCTTTTTTTTTTTGTATAAAAGGTCTTTATTGGTGGGGGAGGGAGGCTGAAGTGCAGCACCAAGGAGGTGAGAAAAAGACAAGATAGAAGGAGAGAGAGAGAAAAAGAGAAAGGAGGGAGAGAGAGAGGGAGAGAAAGGGGAGAGAGAGAGGGAGAGAGAGCATGATTTTTATTTCTATGATATCATTTGTAATATCTCATTTTTCATATCTGATTGAGCTATTAAGGGTCCTTTTTTTTCTGTTTTTGGTTCATATAGCAAGATGTCTGTCAGTTAGGTTATCTTTTCAAAGAGCCAACTTTTGTCTCATTAAATCTTCTGTTCAATTCTCTTGTTAGTGATTTCATTTACTTCTGCTCTGATCTTAGTTATTTATTTTTTTCTTCTATGTTTAGCACTGGTTTATCCTCTTTTTTTAATTCCTTGAGTTGATTCATTAGATTGTTGATGTGTGATATTACTAATTTTTGATAGAGACATTTAAGGCTATGAATTTTCCTCTTAGGACTGCTTTTGCTGAATCTCACAAATTTTGATAATATGTGTCCCCTTTGTCATTTAAAAAGTCTTATGTTTGCTATAGAAATTTTCTCCTAGACCCAATAATATTTCAGCAGTAGGTTGTTTAATTTCCATGACTTCATGTAGAATGAAGTGTATCTATTAGAGTTGATTTCTAATTTTATCCCACTGTGGTCTAAGAGGATAAATGATATAATTCCCTTTTTAAAAAATTAGTAGAGACATATTTTGTGGCCTAGGATGTGATCAAGCTTAAAGAATACTCTGTTTGCTGATGACAAGAATGTATATGCAACAGTTTAGAATGTTCTGTAGGTGCCTGTTAGGCCCACATGTACTAGAGTCTCATTTAAGTCCCATGCTTATTTATTTTCTGCCAGAAAATCCAGCTGTTCTATCAGAGAGGTGCTGTCCTGAGCTATTATAATGTTTATCTCTTTGTTTAGATCTAGTATGGTTTGCTTTATAAATCTGGATGTACCTGTGTTAGGTGCATAAATACTTAGAATTGTTCTGTCTTCTTGTTGAATTGTTCTCTTTTCTATTATACCATGACCATCTTTGTCTTTCTTTACTTTTGTTGCTTTTAAGTCTATGCTGTCTGATATGAGAAGAGATATACCAGCTTTCTTCTGGTTTCCATTTCCATGGGATATTGTCTTTTATCCCTTTACCTTGAGTCTGAATGAGTCCTTGTGCATTAGATGCATTTTCTGGAGACAGCAGATACTTGGTTTATATTTTATTTTTATCCATTCAGACAGCCTATGTCTTTTGAGAGGGGAGTTCAACCGATTCACATTTATTGAAAGAATTGCTAAGTGAGGTAGATTTCTGTTCATCCAGTTGAATCAAATTTTACCGCTTTTTTTTTTTTTTTTTTTTTAATTTCTTGAGCCATGGTGGCACCCGGGCTCTAAGCTTTAGCATTTGGTTGATTTGAAAATCATGTGCTTATTTTGTGATGACTAGTCTGTAATACAGGGCTGGTCTTAAAAACTCTTGCAGGGCAGGTCTGATCTTAAAAATTTTCCTCAGCATATTAAGAAGTATTTCTTATTCTAGTTTCTAGAAGTTAACTATGATCCACAACTACCAGTACTGTTCATCTTACCTCTAGTGATACCCAAACTTTAGTGTTCATTTTTTGTAAATGCGATTCAGGAGAATATACAAAAACATTAAATCAGTATAAAAATTACCCAGACTACTCTAGTAAATATATAATGATATTCCATTACACTTTTCTATATTATAATTTTTATCATGTTGGATCTTAAGTTTTTTTTTTTTTTCCTCACACAGAATTTATTATCTTAAGCATTGCAACATATAATTACTCTACTGTGCTTGGAAAGTAAGCACACACCATGTAGAGAGGGTTTAAAAATTTTGATGTCATGGTATGATTTGGGACAAGAAAAACATGGGGTTGAATTAACACTCACTCATAATTGTTTAATTATGAGAAAATTGCAAGTCCATTGAGGCCAATATTTCATTTTACTGACTATTGTATATAGGACCTTAAATAATGTTTGGGGAATCGCAGATAATCAATGTGATTGTCTCTTTTTTTTGTTTTGTATCATGTTTTGTAACACATTCCATTAGAAAACTACTTAGGGTAAGACTACTTAGTAAACTACATTTTAATTGAAATGCTTGTTTTTGAAAAACAGTTTTATATAAAAACAAGACATGTTATAGAAGGAATATTTTTCCAGGCTAGTTGTCAAGGTCATGCTTAAAACACGATTATACTCAGAGATGACAAAGTGAATTAAACCTTTTAAATTTAAATCTATGAATTAAATAAGAAATCTATGTTAAATACATATATCAAGAACTATGAATAACCGATTTTCAAATTTATGAATATTGGTAGAAATTGATACTTTCAAGTCCACACATTTTTGTCATGAACATACTCGTTTTTTTTTCTTATTCTTGTTATTTCTTAATCATATTGTTAAATTATCAATAACATTTCTAGGTAATAAGTATGAACATATTTTCTGAATGAAATTATACTTACTTCTCTGTGGCTATTGCCATACTGTATCCATAGAGGCTATGAACATCATACTGCTTTCCCCAGGTCTGCACAGAATCCATGCAGATTGTTTTAGAATACAGGAGTTTGTCAAGAATATCTTAGAGAAAATAGATAGGAAACATTTCTTAAGAGATATATTTCCATATTAAATTTCATATACCTTATTATGATGTTCTATGTAATAGCATACTTAGTCAAAAATAACAAAAGAGGGCAAAAATTTTATTACACTGTGTTCTAATGAGGTCTTCACCTTCTACTCATGCTGAGCTTGGAATAACTATTTGATTTATACTTATTCCCACATTAATAATTATTCTGCAAGTTTCCCCAAACCCAGTCCCAGCCAGAGTGTGGCAGGGCCCTGTCCCTTCCTCTGAGGTTGCACCAAATAACTGAGCAGCCTTGGGGCTACATGATGGTTATGGAAGAAATGGTCAGAGGAAGTTTCCTGGAAAAGGCAGCCTTCTCCTACAGCCTGGGCCTCAAGGTGGGGCAAGGACTGGCTGAGTGAAAGGATTCCCCTTTTCCCATCCAGTTTTTTATTTGTTTCATGCTTGGGGTTCCAATTGAAGACTTAAGAAAAAAAAAAAAAAAACCCAGGTCTAATAACTCACACCTGTAATCCCAGAACATTAGGTGGCCAATTTTAGAACATTACTTGAGGCCAGAAGTTTGAGATGAGCCTGGGCAACTTAGCAAAACCCCATCTCTACAAAAAATTAGCAGGATGTAATGATGCCCACCAATAATCCCAGCTACTCAGAAGGCTGAGGCAGGAGGATCACTGACTGAACCCAGGAGTTTGAGATTGAAGTGAGCTGTGATCACACCACTGAACTCCCACCTGGGTAATAGAGCAAGATCCTACCATTTAGCACATTCACACTGTTGTGCAATCCTACTTCTATCTAATTCCAGAGCATTCTCATTTCTCATCTCCATAGAAGGAAGCCTCATCCGCACCAGCAGTAACTTCACCCCCTCCCCCAGCTCTGCAGACCACAAATCCACTTCTTAGCTCTGTAGATCTGACTGTTCTGAACATTTCATATAAATAGGGTTCCTCTCTCTCTCTCTCTCTCTACTCATATCTATTATATATAATAGAAGCATATATTGGGCATCCTATACCTACAGACTCATTTAAAAGATTTTTAGTGGATTACTTTACTTAAATTTAAGCCAAGGGAAGAAAATTTTGGCTAAGAGAAAAAAAGAAAACATTAATTTCAAGATTTTAAAATTATGTCAAATATTATAATTTAGTAATATATGTGAGTAATTACCAGTCAAGGAAAAAATTATTGTCAGTTGTTGGTAGTTATATCACCAAATAAAATTTACCTGGAGTGAAAGGTGGGTAATTTAATTTGTTTTCATTGCATCCTTTCTTTGAACCTTGAATAAAGCTGGAAACTTCATTCATGTCCTGAGTGGACAAAAGAAAGAAAGAAAGAAAGAAAGAAAGAAAGAAAGAAAGAAAGAAAGAAAGAAAGAAAGAAAGAAAGAAAGAAAGACAGGCAGATGTAAAATAATTAAAATCGTATAAGCAGAAAATTTCTACTTGTTTGAAATTGTGTTATATACGGCGATCATGATACTATTTTATTCCTAAAAGACAAATATAAGCTACAAACATAAAATAAGCAGAATGTTTACATAAGATAACAGAGGTATCTTCAATAAGATGAAGAAATTTTTCTAGTTCTAATTTTACATATAAGGCATTAATCATATTATAAGTTCTAAGCAATTGTCTTTTCTGAATAGTTGGGTGGGTCTTCTCACTGAGTCAGCATGTCACTATACCCGTCCCCAGCATATTTATTTTTTCAGCTTATATTGTTTTGTATGGCATTTGTCCAGCTCACAGCTCCTGTACTCTTATTCAAAGTGAAAAAAAAGGTAAACAGCCTTTGGTATTGGAATTAAAATAGTTAAGACTTCACAGAGTCCTTAAAACATCTCAAGGTACTAACCATAGGTCAGTTTGACCATATTTGGAGAACTAGGGACTTGCACAATTTTTGGAGATACAGTGATAGGATTTTTTAAATGTATTTTCTAGCCATTTAGATTGATGCCCCGATCTTCTCTCACCACTTACCAGTTACATGATCATGACTGATTAAGTACATAAGATCATACGTGGTAACACGTATTTTTATTTCTTCTTCCTTCTTTGCTAATTACATTGGGAATGTCTGTATATTTGTAAGTCTTATTCTCCATATCTCTTTAATAAACTATCTCTGCTCCCATAAAGGCATCACTCAGCCACATCCTTGCTTCTGTGGTAGTTTTATTCCCCTCAGAATTATATTTTATTTATTGCTCTCTCTTCTCCATCGACCTTGCAGGTGCTTTAAGACCTAACTACCTGTTACCTTTTGTAGTTCTGCCCCCCTCTCTTATGCTTCCTAGAATCTTATTTAACCTTAATACTTCTATATTAACTGTTCAGTGGTTGTATCTATCTCTCCTATTGCTTTTTAAATCATTCTATAACTTAGTAATCTTCTACAAATAAGGCCTGACAATTAAGTTCGTGAACTCGTCTTAGGAAATGTACTGTATACCTCATTGCTGAAAATCACTCTCATCACCAGAAGGCCAAGGGGAGTACTTCAGAGTGGACATGGTAATATTTAGTAATGGGGTATTTAACACTTTGTCTAGGATGAGTTCATGCACTTAATTGCCTGACCTCATATCCTAACAGACTGACAGTGTCACACTTACAAAGATGTATTAAAACATTTTTTTCTAAAAATGTAAAAGCAAATCATTTGTGTTACAGTTAGACACAGATTTTTTTTTCATAAAATTGCAATGACAACTAGTCCTACTAATTAAGTTTGCTAAAGCTTTTCTGACTATTGGCTTCTTCTGACCCCATTAACTGAACATGATTACTCAACTCTGTTACTCTCAAAACATTCCCACGAAAGTGTCTAGATAATGGATATGGAGAGAATCTACGGAAACTTGTCACATGGAGTTAAAATGAGTAATTAAAGGTGTTCAAGGTTTAAAAAGAAGAGATTTATCACTGTGATACAGATTTGAACAAGGAAATAGCTCCATTTCCCAAATACTTTCAGAATAGCCAGGAATAAGAGAAAATAATATAGTTATTCTAAAGCATAAAAATACCTAAAGCTACCTGGGAATTATTTCTTTGAAATTACCTAGAGTATTAATCTCAATTTTGTTTTCCAGAATCCAGTAAAAATAAATTTTAAACCTTTGTTGGAGACATAACCAGCAAATATCTTCTCCCATTCTGAGGGCTGTCTACTGGCTTTATTTACTGTGTTCTTGGCTGTGCAAAAGTTGTCACCTCTATAGTTTATCTTACAAGGGTACAAGTAAATCTTTCTAAAAGCAGAGTATGACTGTCTTAACTCAATAACTAAGAAAATGACATGAAGGTTATGTTAAACAGTTTGATGAGAAGATTTCAAAATGTATATGAAAACAGCACACTGTACCCCATGATTGCATTAATGTACACAGTTATGCTATAAGAAATAAAAATAAATAAATAAATAAATAAATTTTAAAAACTCAATGATTATACAGCCAGTAAGTTCAGCCTTTATTTTCATTCTTTCTGAGTCTACCAATAAATTTAAAAAGAAATTCATAATTTGGGAGTACTGAGTTGTATAATTTTAAATTTTGAGAGAATATCTATCTAAGCCATCTTAGCACCTTTTATGTGTAGTGTACTTAAGAAATTACAGGCGAAACACTCAAGTATAAAATTAATTTCATTTCTGTTTGAGTCGTGTGTGCAAACTTACATAAAATTTACAAAATTTGTCAGCAGTCATTCCAAGTAGAAATTTTTTTGCAATTTATGAAAAACATAATTTTGTAGAAAAAATGGATTTCACATGGAAGAACTAATCAAAAATATTTACATATTTTAAAGTTTTGTCATACAAGCATGGAAACATGATTAGATCAGAATGTGATAACTTTTCCAGTTTACAATATAAGAAAAATAATTTTCTGAACTCAAAAGAATGAATTATTTATTTACTAAAGGAAAAATTAAACACTTTTATGTGAATTTAACCATACATTATATAAAATATAACATCTACCATTTCATTATCTTTCATTAAAATGTGTCTATAAGATGTTTATTCATCTAGATTGTACTTATATTTAATACTTACTATATACACTATGTATTTTAATAGAATTTACCTCTTGTAATGTATTTTACAAATTTATCATTTTGAAAATTCTGAAAACATCTTTCTGTAATTTAAATGATTTATGTGAAACTACAGTTACTTCATATCACATAAAACTAAAGTCAGTATTTTAAATATTACAACTAGTAGATTCAAACCATTGTAGTTGTAAGACAAAAACTTCATGGATTAATAGTAATCAAAGGTCAAAAAAATGTTTAAAAAAAGATCAGACAATTATGTTCGTGAACTCATTCAAGAAAAAGAGCTACATAGCTCATTCCTGAAGGTCACTGCCGCTGCCTTCAAAGTACTCCCCTTGAGAAAGTACGCACTAATGCCAGTACCTACTGCACCCTTGAAAGGACATTTGGAATTCCTTTTCTGTAATGGCCATCAGAGCTGCTGTTGTCCTATAACAGGTGACAATTAAGTTTGCAAACTCATCTTAGGAAAAGTGGTACATACCTCATTGCTGATTATTGCAGACACAATGGTTTGAATCTACTCGTCGTAATATTTAAAATACTAATTGAATTTAATTTTACATGATATTAAGTAACTGTTGTTTCACTGAAATCATTTAGATAAATTGCAGAAAGATGTTTTCAGAATGTTTAAAATGATAAATTTACAAAATGCATTGCGAGGGACAACTTCTATTAAAATATAGCATATGTACTAAGTACGAAACGTGAGGAGTGCGACCTTGACAAATAGACATATTTGCTGGGGACATATTTTAATGAAAGATAACAAAATTTTAAATGCTATGTTTTATATAATACATAGTTAAATTCATGTAAAAGTGTTTAATTTTTTCCTTCAGTAAACTAATAATTTATCCTTTTAAGACGATTTCCCTTACATTGTGAACTGGTAAAATTATCACATTCTGATCTAACCATGTTTCCATGCTTGTATGACAACATTTTAAAATATTTAAATATTTTACATCGACTCTTTCATGTGAAATCAATTTTCACCTTCATTCTGTTACTATAATCATAGAATTCTGAAGATTATACCCATTTTTATTCCATTCCACATTGCTAGCAGAAAACACAACTTTGCTTACAATAAAACACTTAACCTATTGCCAATTTTGGTTTGTTCTATCCCGTAGCTTACTAAAAGCAAATCTTTTTTTTTTTTAGAGAGGGAGTCTCACTTTATTGCCTTCGGCAGAGCGTCATGGTGTCACAGCTCACAGCAACCTCCAGCTCCTGGAGCAGCTGGGACTATAGGTGCCCACCACAACACCAGGCTATTTTCTTTTATGTTGCTGCAGTTTGGCTGGGGCTGGGTTCGAACCCGCCACCCTTGGTATATGGGGCCAGCACCCTACCCACTGAGCCACAGTTGTCACCCACTAAAAGGAAATCTTAAAGTGTGAGTCTTGCTCAGATTCATGTTGAAATCATTTGACTATTACCAACCTTAACTAGTGTTTTTGGAATTGTACTGCTATCAGTTTATCATCAAATCTCGTTAAGTTTTTTTCAGGGAGATACAACTTCTTGGTTACAAAAACAAAATTCATTCTATGAAGCCCATTACTAGGGAAGGAATAAGTTCTCAATTTGTTTTTGTTCTTTTCTAACCTGTGAACATGACGGGTGTATTTACATGTCAAGATAAAAATTGTGGGGGCTTTTAATTTTATGTTGAATGTAAGAAAAATACATCTTACTGACTTAATAACGGATAAATAATCTTATGCTTATTGACAAATTCACCGGTTTAAAGTAGCTACTTACAATCCAAAGTCCGTCATATTTCACTCCTTGGTAAAAAATACTGCACTCATTCGCCCACCAATCTATGCAGGTTGGGTTAGTGAAGTCAGGGTAGACAGTTAATCCTGGCCATACCTAGAAGGATAGATCATTCACACATAAATATTTATGTAAAAAGGGAAAAATAAATAAATTAAATTTCAAATTGATTGAGTTGAGAATAAAAATCATTTTATTATTAGACTTGTTTAAGTCCGTGTGACTCACGCACTCTGTATTCTCAATAATCTCAGGTGGACTTTAAGAGCAAAGTTGAAGTAAATGAGAGTGAGGTCATGAAGTGTCATTTAGGAAGAAAAAACTGTCAGAACAAGGGATTGGGCTGCCATTTGACTGTAAGGAAATTTATTTCTAAACATCCTTGTAGGTTAGGGTAATAAACAAACAAACAAAAAGCCCCAACGTAACACATTCTTTGTTTGATAAAAGAAAGTCTGTTAGTTCCTTTCCAGAGGCATTTCCTTCCAAGAAATAAAAATTAAAAGGCACCTTTTATATTTATTTTTTATTAGTGAAAACGGTTATAACATGAACACTGGGTACTGTTTCGAGGACTTTCGTGATTATTTATACTTAATCCTTATTAAGACTTTAGGAGATGGGTACTATTTTATCACCACTTTACAGGGGAGGTAGAGACTATAATTATACTTATTTTGCAGGTGAGAGAAGTTTAGTCATTCAAAGTCACACCACCGCTAACAGGTACAGCAAAAACTCAAGCCCTGGGGATTTTATTCCCAAGTCCATACTATTAACATCACATTGGTGTTTGCTTTATGATTTATGGTTGTTTAACTTATTTTACAGTATTTTATTCTCTTTACAGCATTAGGTAAGAAAAAAATCAATTTTATATAAATTTAGGTAAATGATATTATTTCATATTTGGATCTCTGGTCTATCCATGTGCATTACAGCAGGTATTAAAAACACACATTCTATGAAATATTAGTAAGCTAGGAAAAAGGGGGGGGTTTCCTGATGAAGTTCATAATTATTTGAAGAAGACTTTCCCTAGAAGTTTTAAGCTTGGTGAATTCAGTAAGAATGATGTTTATAATATTCTTCATTCTTTTAAAAAACTGCTATAATAAACATGGTTTTAATAAATTGATATGTCGCCTATTTTATTTTTACTCTATCACAGATATGATTATGTCTCATTACCTACACTCAACGTACCCAGATATTTTATGATTTTGATGTTTTATAAAGTTGCCTGCTAAAGAGTATTTATTCTGGTTGATAATGTGCATTTGAGATCTGGTTATGTTACTGATTCTGCTCTTTATTAGCTCTTGAATCGTAGGAAAGCTATTTCACCTCTCTAAGATTTATATTTTCCAGCTGTAAAATAAGAATTTTTTGTCATAGCCATCTCATTACTTTATTGTGAGGATTAAATGTAAATCACAAAATTTAGTGCCCACTAAATAAGTACTTAATTTACATTTGTAATTATTTTACATAAACGCCTGCATAGAATTCTTGTTATAACAATCTTGCTATTTATTTTACTTTGTTAGCTTTAGTTTTATTTGTAGCACTGAAAGTTATCTGGTGTATGTTATTCGTTCTCCTCCGTATGCCTTCTCATAAGAACTGTTTTAGAGATATTTAGAGTATTTCCTTTGCCTAAAATTTCTCTCCACAGTTAAAACATCTATCAAAACCAGAGTTGAAAGAAAATAGATGTGCAGATGCGCTCTCTGTCTCTCTCCTGCAGAGACGTTGATGTGCAGGACACACAATCTGACACAAGGACTTTAATGAGTATCACAATTTACCTCTCCAATAATCGGTGTGAATCCGTCAGACTCATTCACCCACACACCTGCTGCACTGCCCCTGTCATAGGTCTCATAGTCTGCGCCATTGATACGCTTCTCTATGGAAATTGCAGGGTCCTAATAATGGAAAGAAGAAATGATTAAAAATTCTATTAACTGATAAGTGTGTGAATGCTAACCACGTATTAACATGCAATCAATTATTACCAAGATGATGACGTATTTCTGTCCATGGTCGTGCAAATCTTGAACAAATTCAGGGAGCCCTTGGAAAGCAACCTGGTCGTAAGTAAAGTCTTTCTTCTCTTCCATGTAGTCGATGTCAGTGACCTGTGTGTCCTGGAAGTTAACACAGTGTGTTTCAACAGATAATACCGAAGGAGCTCGCTGGTCCCATCAACTTTCAACCCCATGAACTTGTATTTTAAATGTAAAGATTCAAAGCCCAGGCAAGATGACTGATGCTTGCAGTCCCAGTACTTTGAGAGGCTGAGGGTGAGGGGTCACTTGAGGCCAGGAAGTTTGAAGCTACAGTGAACTATGACCACCCTACTGTACTACAGCTTTAGTGACAGAGTGAGACCTTGTCTCTAAGATAGATGATAGACAGATAGACAGATAAAGTATTTCTTTTATTTCATTGAAAAAGCAATCATACTGTTTATAAAACTAGTTTTTTTTTTCTGATTCTTAAGTATAAAAGCATTAAATGCTTATCCACATTTTTTCAGTGATAGGTTTCACTGTATAGAAAATAACACTTTATATATTTCAGAAAATCACTTCAAAATACATAGGCTCTGGTTTGGCTCCCATAGTCAGTGGTTAGGGTGCCAGCCACCAGCCACATATACCAGGGCTAGCAAGTTCAAACCCAGCCTAGGCTTGCTAAAACAATAACAGTTACAATTAAAAAAAAAAAAATAGCCAGGTGTTGTGGTGGGTGCCTGTAGTTCCAGCTAAAATATATAGGCTCTAAAGTTAAAGTCTACTTAAAAAACTGGATATGACTTCATTCATGGTTGAATACATATTCTGTTTCAGTATAACTAGTTAGTTATACTGTTCTTCAGAAGAATGTATTGTAGCTTTTAGAAGTCATGGGCATAATGTATGGTGATAAACAGACTTTATGACTGATCAAAATACAATAATATATATTGAATGAAAATTTCTGACATTTATTATAATTTGACAATAATTGACATATATCCCCACCACCCCTTCACACCACTTACAAAGGGTATGCCAGCATCCCGGTTCCTCTTCACCACCTCCTTCACTACATCCAGAGACCCATAATTCCAGCGACTCAGTTGGAAGCCGAGACTCCAATAGGCTGGCATTGCTGGTAGCCCAACGAGCTGGGAGGATATGGGCAGGTAATCAGTTTCAATAAAGCGAAATGTAATTAGCATTAGTGACTCATACCACCGGGCTTCTGGTGTGTTGTATCTCCAGTAGTCATTTAAACTTGCATATTTTTAAACAAAGATTAATGTAACCTGCATTCTTAAATAGTTCCTAGATATTCTGTTCTAATTTTTCCGTGAAACTCAACAAGCTTTGTTTTGTCCTTAATATTTTCCATAGTGTTAAAAAAAAAAAATAGAAAGTGCAACGTTCCAGAAAGTAGCATTTGTTAAGATATATATATATATTTTTTTTATCAAGGAAAGTTAAAGAGGGGAGTAGAAGAACAGCAATAGAGAAATGATAAGATGAAAGGGAAATTGTCCCATAGCATCTCCGCTTTCTATAACAATGGAAAAAGTTACCACATGAGAAACAAGGACGAAGAAAAAGTACATAATCTCTCTTTCCTTATATTTGGAAGTTATTTATCTCTGAGCTTGGGAAATGTTAGTAAAATCTATGCTGCCGCCCAGTTACTGGCAGGTTCTAATCTCATTCACTTACAGGGATTGGCTCCTTCCCTCCCCTGAAGGGATATGGGTCACCTTCTCACATCCCAGGGTGGCTCAGGCAGGCTCAGTCACCACGGGAAAAGAGTATCTGTTTGTCTCAGAAGACATGATTTTGCATGAGGAAATTTAGATGTCACTGACACTTTCTTTTTTCACTTAAAACCAAGTATTAGGTTATATAAAGAGAAATAATCTTATTTGGCAGGATTCATTTTCTTTGGCTTAGGTTTTTATACAAACTTCTTGAATCTATGATTTCTCCACAATCTATGTCTAGAAAACTATTTTGTAAATCAAAGGGAGATTACGCACATTGAGTTATTATTATTATACTCTAAGTCTATCTTGGCTTCAGGTACACTAAGATGTTACTTAACAAGAATTGAATGTTACTTAGTTATTTAAAATGTAAGGCTTCCAAGTATATTTCAAGGTTGACCTTCCCTCAGCCTGAGTCTCAAAGCCAGTTTTCCTGACTACACCAGCTATACATTCATAGCAAGTTTTCTTGGCCAATCTTGAAACTTGGTTACCTCAGAACTTTGATGAAAAGAATATACGATTTATAGATTCATTGCCTCTCCTCAGTGTAAAAGATAAGTTAGTTGCTTTGATCTACCAAAATAAGTTATAAACCAGAAAAGATTTACACGCAACAGCTCAAAGAAATTCAGCTCTTGATCCCAGCACTCTAATGTTAAAAAATCATTTTAAAATCAGAAATATAGACATGTAAATATACATAAGACATTCATTGTATAAGGGAAAAGCAAAAATCTTGTATTTGTATCTTTAAAAAGGGTAAGATTTTAAGATACATTTAGGTAAGAGATCTCCAATATGTATAATAAAGTCATATAAATATGTAAACATGTCAGATGAAAGTACAGCAGAAAAGAATTTATAAAATTGACCTAAAACACACCTCTTGATACTGTTGAACTACTTGTTCTGGTGTGTCTCCTAAAATGATGTAAAAATCCAGAATGCCACCAATAACTCTGTAGGTTACTATTGGAGTCGGCTGGATGAGAATCTCTACAAAATAAATATTAGAAGAGTATATGTAAATGGTAAAACGCTACATGGTAATACAATAATCGCAAAGTTGGTTTAAAGTATTTTATATGAACCACATCATTTGCACTATTTTTAAATAACTGAGAAGCAATGAGCTATTAGATGTAGGAATAGCAGGGAAGGATAGCAGAGAGCTGCCATGGAAGAGACTTCAACACAGCAATAGTGTAGCTCAGAGATTCACAGATGTTGCCAAAAGCTCCCCTGCAACCTCTTACAAAAATAAATTTCTTTCTAAAACAGCATTTTAATTAGTCATTCTAATTGAAGATTCTCTGAGAAACGATATTATCACATATGAATTTCTAAAATGAAATAAATGTTTTAAATTTAATTTTTTTCTGTTTAAAGAATAGGAATTGGATAACCACGTAAGGCACTGAACCTGCAAGAACATGATCAATGTTTGTAACTTTATCATCATTGATTTGCCTATTAAATTTTTAACTCACAATATTAAAAACAGAAGATTCCACATCACTTGAATTGTGATAAACTAAAAATGTACTCTTCTGTCTGCCTATCTGTATAGAGGCCTTTCTCTTTTTTATCTGGGGTGACATGTTACTCTATCTTGACAAATGAGCTTTTGGAGTGAAAATATTCATTGGCATCAATGTGTTTCAGTTTTTCTCTCAAGGGAAAATAAAGTGCCTGAATGAAAAAATAGCAGAATTTCTCAAAAATCTAAACACTGATAGACAAAAAATTCCCTGACTTGCTAATCTCAGAACCTAGTTAGAATAGGTCCATATGCTAAAACATTACCAGTAGAGTTTACTCTGATATGCAATATACATAATTGGAGTAAGGAGATCAGTTGAGACATTTCAAGTTATATCTCCTTTAAACATTTGGTCAAATAAATTAGCCTTTTTTAAATTAGTTCATTTTCATTTTATTGTATTATTTTATTTTTCATTAAATCATAGCTGTGTACATTAATACAGTCATGGGGTACAGTGTGCTGTTTTTATATACAATTTGAAATGTTTTCATCAAACTGGTCAACACAGCCTTCATGTCATTTTCTTAGTTATTGTGTTAAGACATTTATAGTCTCCATTTAGAAAGATTCACATGTACCCTTGCAAGATGATTGTGATTGGTGAAATAAATTAGTCTTACCCATCGCGTTGCTGTTCATTAAGAAAACACCAAATGACTTTCCAGAAGTATCTTCAATGCACATGAAGAATGTTTGATGGCCATACAAATTATTATTATTCTATAATGCAAAAATTTGAAAATAAAATTTTCAAAGTGCCTTTAAAGTAAGTTATTTTTAAGTATAAGTTAAAATAAGTGTACGTGGCCTGACAATTAAGCTTGCAAACTGACCCTAGGAAAAGTGCTGCACACCTCGTGGCTGAATGTCACTACGGTCACCTCCGAAGTGCCCGCCTTGGAAAGCCACGTACCAACACAGGCGCTTAGTCATCCTTCAAAGCAACTTTGAAACATTTTCTCTGGAACTCGGCACGGCCTTTAGGGCCATCACACAGCATGTAAACGCAGGCAACAGCAAGCCACGCGCCAAGACACCACCAAGTGTCGAACAAACACAGGGTGAGACATTTATATACCAAGCAAATGAAACCGCCGGGGTCGTCTGTACAGTGGTGCCAATTTCAGCGCACATGGCAAGCTCACCACTTAATTGTCAGACCTCATCTGATGAGAGCTCGATAGCCATTCCAGAAATATAGTTTCAGAACGGCCTTGGAGGGTAGATTAGGCACCAGTGCCAGTGCATAGCTTCCCAAGGACAGTACTTCGAAGGTGACCGTGGTTCAGCAATGAGGTATATATACAGTACTTTTTTCTAAGATGAGTTCATGAACTTAATGGTTGCAGCTTGTATTTAAATAAGATATATATGCTAAAATGATCTTTATAAATATTATTATATCTATAACTTTCTGTATTTCTAATACCACTTTTTCATTGTATGCATCTGTACACTACATTTACAGATCTAAATGTATAAAAACATCTAACTTATTTACATTGTTAAGATTATCTTAGCACATACATTATATGACATATTGATAATATGCACATTATACTAGTAATATATTAGTTAACTTTCCCTCATGTTTGATTATCATTAAGTGAGTTTTGATAAGCTATTCATTATAATAATATAATGGCATGTTTATCACTTATGCCCCATAGAGGCACTGTGGGGAATTCGCAGACAATGCCCACTCCAAGGAGCTTCTGTAGTGTCCTTGCTGAGAGCTGAAGAGAACTGAAACTGGGGAAGCTGCCTGGAAAGACACTGATGGTGTGAAAGGAAAAAAACTTGTGACTGATTTGGTATGGAGATTTACAGGAAAGAATACATAGAAAATAGCGGGGTCTCAGATAGTGATACTGTAAACAGAAATGGGTAAAATGTATTAAGAGTGCTGGAGCAAAAAAAAAAAAAGAAGAAGAAGAAGAAGAAGAATGTGGGAGCAAATGAGGCTCCTAAAAAAAAAAAAAAAAAAAAACTCATCTGTTTATTGGTGGGAATGAAAGAGCATTGGCATTAAAAAACACAAACATTTGACCCAATTTAACCATGGATCAATGAAAAACAATCTGTAAAAAATGGTTCGACTTTTGTCCTCAAGAATCTCACATTCCAAGATACACACACACGACTATACACTGTGGTGACCGCTATGCTAAATAATGGTTTAAAAAGGCAAAGACTAATTGCTCATGAGAGTTTGAAAGAAGTTCTCACAATGTGAAACTTAAAATGAGCCTTCTATATTATATTATATGAATGGAAAACAACCTTGAGTTTCTGTATTTGCAAAGAAAACCAAATATGCAGATATTTGAATTTCTGAAAGACAGTCATGTTTTTAACTGGAATAAGGGCAGAGATACAGGAGATGAGGTCTAGTCGTCAGGCGGACACTGTACCCTAGGAAGACAGGAAAAATGTGAAAAGTATTTGCAATTATTTCAGTGCAATAAATAGCCATTGATGGGTTTAAGTATAAGGTGACAAAAAAGGAACAATAAAATGTGAAGGTAGAAGTTAATACATAAAGTGAAAATCACTGCTCAAATATTCACAAAATTACTCATTGAGTTAATTCAGAGCTTAACTATCAATTCTCACCCATTAGATAAAGATGTTTCTGGATTATGTACCTCTGACATCCAAATAGCTTAACTGATGATTTCAACTAAATGATGCTTCAAATAAGCTAAAACTATTATCCGTTCTAATAGGCCCATTTTATTTATAATAAGACAGTTCCTTACGTCACCAGGAAGTTGGTCTCGGGTGAAGATGGGCCATATTTTCCAGTTTAAATCATGACGGAATCTCTTATGAATGTGTTCTCCAAGGCCATAAATATATTCGCTGGGGAGTCTGGTCGAGATCTGTAAGTACTGGTCAGAGTACACCAGGGGACCAACGCTGGTGTCAAACCTGCACCGTGAAATAAGATGATAAATGACTATGGACATCTTTGAGAGATCTGTGAGAGCTCTACCCATGGCTTTATGTTAAAGTCATCCAGAATATTTCATTAAAGATGTCAGTGTCCACCTGTGGTCACTTCTTAGAAACACTCAAATTATGAAGCTCTGACAGTTAAGTTCACAAACTTGCCACCGACTGCTTCCGTTGGCAGCGCTGTACAAACAACTCAGTAAGGTTTTGTGATCCTCGTACTGTCAGGGTCTCAAGCTGTGGTCTCGGTGACACATGGCCGTGTCTCTGTGAATGGTGTTCACATTGTCACTGTCCGCTTTTGTACATCATCACAAGGAGGTTGGAGCTTGAATTAGGCCATGAACAATGTTAATTTCCAAAAGTGGAAATGCAATGTGGGATGTAGTAGGCCAAGTTTATGGGGATAATGCCGTGAAGAAAACAGCAGTGTACAATTGAATTAAACGTTTTTTTCTGAGGGTGGCCAGTAACAAGCAGAACTGAAGAAAATTTATGGAATTGTGCATCAGAATCGTCACCTGGCTATAGGGAGCGTAGCAGACCAAATACATATCAGCAGAGAAATAGGAAGATCTTAAATGAAACTCTCGGTATGAGAAAGATGTGTGGAAAGTGTTCCCAAAGCTGCTCAGGGATGAGCAGAAGTGAAGCGCCGACGCAGCGCTGTATGAGAGGGAGTACTTAGTGAGTGAACAGTAAGTGTGTTGGAGCATCCTCCCTGCTCATCTTATCTGGCCCCCAGTGACCGTTTTCCTCACCCAAAGCAAGAGGAAATATTAAAAGGAAGATGTATAGATGACGTTCAGGATGTCAAAGGCAATATGACAACAGCTCTGATGGCCAATCCAGAAAAGGAACTCCAAACTGCTTTGAAGGGTAGACGAGGAGCCGGTGTGTGAACACAGCGTCCCAAGGGAAGGACCAGAAAGGTGACTGGACTGATAATTTAGCAATGAGGTGCGTAGCACTCTTTCTAGGATGTGTTTGTGAACTTAATTGTCAGGCCCCATAAACAGAACTTGTTCATTCCATCAACACAATTTGCTTCATCACTGCCAATATCGTTCATGTGCACTCCCTCTTCTGAGCATCATCAGAAACTTAAAGTCTGATTATTATTGTCAATTCCATTTCACAGATGACGCAAGCTGGGAAAATTAGGTGTTTTCCAAGGTCACAAACTGATAAACAGCAGGGCAAGGTTTCAAGCCCAGTTCTGCTTTGGTCCTGGGACTGAGTTTAAAAATACGGTATCACACTAAACGTTTTCATATCTAAAGTTTGTGCAAAAATTAAGTTCAAAATCATTTTCGGCCAAAAAATTTAAGTTGTATATTTTATGCAGACAAAACGTATACTTATAAAGAAATGTTAATTTGTATTTAATATGTTTCATTTTCATTTTTAAATTTGATTGATAAATAATAATATCCCATTATTATTATTATAATGCTGGGTCCTCTGTATCTGTGCCTTTTGGTTCTGTGGAGTCAACCACTTATAGATTAAAAATATTTCGAGAAAAAAAAATGGAAGGTCACCTGTGTCCTCTACATGATTTTTTTTCTTATAATAATATCTTAATGTATAATAAGGTTTTTTCTTATAATAACATCTTAATCAATACCATATAGCAACTATTTACATAGCCTTTACTTTGTATTAAGTATTACAAGTAATCTAGAGATCATTTATAGTATATCGGAAGAAGTGTCTAAGTTATAGGAAAATGCTGCACCATCTTTGACCCAATATCCCAAGGATACTGAGGGAGGACTGTATTTATGGAGTTTTTATGGGATGTTTTTCATATGTTATTAAATTTTTAAATCAAGATAATTTATATTTCCATCAACTTATATACAATTTTGTGGTGTGAAAGCTGGAATCTACATTACTCCCTTAGCAATTCTGAAATATACATTAAATTCATTATTAAGTACATTATTGCCATACAACACATCTCAAACTATTTCTTTTCTCTAATCCTTTGACCATCATCTCCACATTCTCTCCAACCTCCAGCTTCCGGTAACCACCAACCCTAACCCTAATGTTGACAATAATTTTGACTTTTTGATGCTAGAGTCCATACGTAAGTGAGCTTATGCTTTAGTTCTGGAGGCCTCTTTTTTTTTCCTTAGCACTGAATATTTTTAGACTTTAACACAAATGTAATTGCGAAACTATCAAAATATATTTAATAGAATTAATTGCTGAAATCCGATCTTGCTGATTGCTTTGTTAATATTTCTTGGCAATGAAGAGAATTTCCCTTGAAACTGTTCATAGGCTATAAGTAAATCCCCTGTCCACATACACCCCCACAAATGTATTCCTACGAAGGCATTCAGTCTATAGTTCATTAAATACATACATGCATAATTTTAGTATTACCATGATAAGTGCCCCTCTCTGAATAGGAACTATTTGACTCTACAAATTGGCAACAGAATATGATAAATAAGGAGGGAAAGACATAAAAGGAGTTCTATATACGTAAAAATTACACCAGAGTATAGGTGCATCGCCAAGGCTCCCCACCCTCACCTATGGTACGCTCAACTTTGAGTATTCTCATGCAAGTTCTAGCATTTTTCATGTAAAGGAAATAAAAACTCCTTATCCTCATAATCTTTACAAAGGTGTATATCTACCTTCTTTGGGTAGGAAATTTATTCTTTCTGAAAATACCTTGACAATCAAACATTCCTCTTCTATAACAATAGAATAAATATGACCAGTTGTTTTATATGAAGGTAAAATGAGATAACTACTTACAAAGTTCTGCGATTGCTTTTCCTGATAACTTTGATACTGAAGGGGATTTCAGTAACCTGCACTTCGTACGCTGTCTCAGAAGGTACAGGCCCAGTAAATTCTTGGATATACTGATGAGGAACTTTAAATCGGGCATTGTTTAGATCGGTAATCTGCAAAAGTTTAAACAAATTAAAATACTTGATACCAAACCTTCATTTGCTTTTCTAAGTTCTGAATTAATTATTCAATGCAAGCTTCAAGTAAAATATAATACATTTAAAATTTTATAGAAGCATTAATCTAGCCATAACTTTCATTTTAATATATTTGAGTGGTTATGTACAAACCATGTAAATTGTTAAGAAATAAAAGATTTGGCTGGTTAGAAAAGCACTGTATATATAATCATGTGAAGATTTTAACTGGCTTATAAGAATATTGATAATAGTATTATCAATTATTAATTATTGAACGCTACACTTTTTGAGCAGTGCTTATCAGTGTTCCCCCTGTAGATAGTCCCATAAGAATTTTTAATTTTGTTTTAAAAAAACCCATAAGTCCTACAAAATTGTTGCTAGAAAGCTAATTTACCAATTATATGGTGCTGGTTTTACTTCCAAATCAAATAATAATAAACTATTGGCCGAGTATCAATGAGAATCAGTTTCATTAAAATCATGAATACCATTAATAACTGGTAAAAAGGCACACTGAGTATAAGCGACATTGAGATGGCATTCTAAACACTTTTCTAGAATTAAATTTTAATCCTTTATCATAGCTTATAGTTTAAATAATAAAAATTACTAATTACTAATATCTACTCAGTCTTAATTCTCTCTAAGACACCATATCAAATATTTCATGTGGGATACATTATTTATACTTTTCAAAAATAAATGCTGAAGGAAATATTATTATTGTTATATTTGAGTGAATAGACTCAGAAAAGTGGTGTCCGGTTGTCCGGTTAGTCCTTTGATTTGGAATAAATATTTCTCAAGAGGGAAAGTAGATCGGTAACATGAAAAATGTGTTCATAAATGTATTTTACTGTTGAATCTCTTTCAGAAATCTCAAAAAAACAAACCTTAAACCGGAAACGATTGACCGTCTGACTCTGAGTTGTTAAAAGAACATTGTCAAGGTCACCTCCAAAGACTGTAGGTGAAGGTATCCTTTTTAACTTGGCTGTAGGTTAAATAATGAAAAAAAGGAAAAAGTTGGCATGAGTGATTTTAACTGTAAGAATTAACAACTACTAAATAATTTGTACATTGGTTATAATTTATTACATTTATCACAAATGAGTCCTTTTAAATTAAATACAGTCATGGAGAAAATAAATTCTCAGTAACCAATGTGACCATTCTTGTGTAGATACTTCTTATGGATAAAATTTAAATATGTCTCAAAGAAAATATTTAAAACATTCTTGTTTCAGTCGGAATGTATCTTACTGAATCATTAGGACACAGCAGTTCTCACCGGTATTTGTTGTCTTTTCTTCAACATTGTATCCGTGGTTATCTGCGAAGAAGCACCAAGGAACCCTAGAGTCGTTCCCAGGCCTCCAGCAGCAGCCTCGCTGGGCACAAGTAGCCTGAAAAAATATTTTTTTAAATGAATAGTATGATTGGAACTATTATCAGAAGTTTCAGTCTCTATTTTTTTCAATGAAAGATGTTTGAAAAACAAGCATATTCCTTCAAATATACAATATACCAAAGTATCATTTGTTCCCTTTATTTGGAAGAAATACAACTATCTGATTAATTCAACTACAACCTGCCAGAGATTGATGCTCAAATTGTGGTTACTAAACTATGCTATTAATGCACATTTTTCCTTTGTTCTGTTTTTGTTTTTGAAACAGGGCCTCACTCTGTGTCTAAGGCTAGAGTGTACTGGCATCCGCCTAGCTCACTGCAACTTCCAGCTCTGGCTCAGGTGATCCTCCTGCATCACCCTCCCGAGAAGCTGGAATTGGCACCTGCCATCACACCCAGCCACGTACAAACTTGTGTTTTAAAAGTTCTTGTCCCCTGGGAAATTTTATTCCACTCTCTTGGTGCTGATGCAGAAACTGAAACATTTATTTTGCACTAATTATATGTCAAGCTGCAGGGCTGGCTGCAAAGATGAAGATATGGCTTCAAGCTTACATAAAATGCTTTTGATTGTTATTTCCCCTATTATTAGTTCACTATTTTACTATTTAAAATCTTGTAACTAGTTAATGTTTTAGTATCACAAATGGTTGCTGCAATCGCATTGAATAAGTAAAGCAAAATACTAAATGTTCAATAGTTTTATTATTTATATGAAAGATGGGAAGTAGAAAAAAATTATAAATGTTATAAAAAGTTGGCTGACTTGGTGACATGGTGATGGTATGAATTAACAGTGGTCAATTATAAATCTACGTAATATTTAAATTCAATAGCATGACATACTTTCCTAATATGAACACCCGTAAGTACCCCTCCTTATTGGTTATTTACCATGAAAATAAATTTAAAGTTTCCATGTTTAGTCAGTTGACTAAACACAGTCAAATTAAAATGGTATCAAATATGTTCACATATACATATGCATATAATCAGATGGGATCACTCTAGATGGTTGTTACTTATCAAAAACTAAAGTATGCATGACTTGTGATCAGGCAATTGTACCTCTACTTATCTAAACCATAGAAATACTGCCAGCAATACTAATACATAATTGTATAAAAATTATCATTCAGATAGTCTTTATAAAAGTTTTTTAAATGTTAGTACAAAACAAAGAGGCAGAATTAGACATGCAGGTAACTATTTAGAAAAGTTTCAAGGTGCTAAATTAAAAAATAAGAAAAAATTGAGCACAGTATAATCATATTTTGGTAAAATAAAAAATGTATGGCAAAACAAGCTTTATTTTAATTTTTGTAAACCACACTGTGTTAGTTTCCAAAAGCTTTCATAACATCTATGAAAACGTGTCTTAAAACAACAGAAATTTATGGTTCCACGGTTCTGGAGGCTCAGAGTGCTAATTCAAGGTGTTGGCAGAGCTCTGCTGCCTCCAAAGCTGTAGGAAAGAATTCTCCTTTCTCCCTTTGTAGCTTTGGTGAAACTTGGTGTTCTATGCCTTGTAGAAGCATCCATTCAATTTCTGCATCTGTCTTCACATAACATTCTTTCCTGCCTGTCTCTATATACAGTTCTCTATTCTCATAAAGACATCTGTCCTCAGATTCAGGGACCACCTTAATCCTGTATGATTTCATGCTAACAAAATACATCTGCAAAACACGATTTCCAAATAAGGTCATAATCTGTGACTCCTCACAGACATGAATTTTTTGAAAAACGTTTACTACATGTACTTATCAGCATTAAGTTTAAAAATGGATAATTCTATTGTTGCTTTAAAAACAATTGTAATTTATTTGTCCTGTGAAAATTTTGATATTTATTGTTTATGTTTAGTTTTCCTTTATTTTTAAGGAGTTTAGGCTTTCTCCTATCATTATTTTTAATTCCTCATCTAAAATCAGTCTTCTTTTTGCTTCATTGGACAAGGCAAAAAATTAAAACCCACTATCCATCAATAGGTATAGTTTCATTAATCTCTAATAGTTGAAAAATAAAATAGATTTGTTATATCCTTATTTTTAGCTCATATGTGCATAGATATGTATATATAAACAACGGAGTATGTCATATACATGAGTAATAATATATAAATTTTATATAACCACATGTAATAATTGATATGCCTTAAGCAGTACATATATATAGTGCCTCCCCCCAGTTCATATGTTGAAGCTCTACCTCCCAATATGATTGTATTTGAAGGTAAATCCTTTAAGAAGGAAATTAAGATTATATGAAATAAGGGCAGGACCCTAATCCAACAGATTTATTGTCCTAATGAGAATAGAAAGAGACTCCAGATCTCTCTCCCTGCCCCCCCCATCTCTCCAGATGCATTTAGAGGAAGTTCTGTGAGAGGACATGATGGGAAGGCTGCCATCTACAAGCCAGGAAGAGAGACCCCACTAAAACCCGCCCTTGATAGCATCTTAACCTTGGCCTTCAATCCTCTACAACAGTGAGAATATAGATGTCAGTGTGTAAGCTTTGCATTTGTGTTATTTTGTTATGGCAGGGCGTAAAACACTGTGGTTAAAGTGATAGTTATTTCTTAGATTTCCATTTTGACCTTTTCCTATTTTTTTTGACCAAGTTGTAATAAAAATCTAATTTGACAAATGTAACATTTCTTAAAAGAGAAACATAGTTAGAAATGTGTAGACCCTTTCCTAATTTTAGGTTGAATTTATTTTTTCAGTCATCCATTATTTATTTTTTAAAATACATTTCCCATGATAGAAAAATACTACCTTGTAAAATCACCCAGTTAATGAAATTATAAGATGCTAGTTAATGAAGAAGGACTACTGACTTCATGAAAATGAGGTCACATGTAACTTCACACCATGTGTAACTCCAGCTTTACATCTAATCTAGCAGAATGGCCTTAGAATTTTCATTTACCTTAAAAAATCCTCTCAGTCCCCATGTAATTCAAATACTCTGTGAATGAGAGTCTATTTAAAATTAGCACTACCTTAAAATCATTTGGCTAAATTCTACTTTTACTAGTTAAAAATGGCAAGAAAATTCTTAAATTCTCTGAGATGCATTAAATTAAACTTTTAAAATGATACATTTATTTTTTCCTAAAATGACAGACTTAAATATAACTGTTAAAGTTTAATTTGTTAAAATCATAAGTTTAATTTATTTCTCATTGAACAAATTCCTCAAAAACCCAACATATAAGGACTCAAAAGACTAATACTAGGCCTCAAAATGATAAACATTTGGCTTTTTTTTCCCTAAATGCTGCGTCCCCATTAGACCCTCTTAGGCACTATTGTTCCTAATAGAACTCTATGTGGCCCTGCGGTCATTTCTGAAGCAGAAAATTGACTAGCGAGCTATCTGGCCACTTTTGTGTATGTGCTGCTGTAAATATTAGGTCCTTTAGCTCTTTTGTCAGTAACTACAGGGCCTGCTAGTCCCACTGTTGCCCTGGGAAAAATCTTATCTGTGTGGAATTTTTCATGGAAAATTAATCAGAAAATTATCTTTTAACTATTATGTGGCAAAAAATGGGATAGGGCTAATGGAAATTTTGTAGTTTATTTATTTATTTTGAGTGCGGTAAGGGGGAATGGGAAAATTGAGATTTAGATATAGATATTACATTTGCAAATGCAACCATTTGTAAAATACCAATATATACAATCCTTCCTATGTATCTGTGGACACAATATCCTATGCATCAAAACTATTTAAAAATTAGCAATACAAATAAAAATATAGTACAACAGCTATTTGCAAGTGTTCATCGTGTTAGGCATTATAAATAAGCTAGAAATGATTTTTTACAAGTGTATGGGAGGATCTGCAGAGTTTGCATGGAAATGGTATGACATCATATACAAGGAAATGGTATGACATCATATACAAGAGCCTTGTACTGCTACATCCTCAGATTTGGTACCTGCAGGTGTCCTGGAAACAATTTCCTGCAAGTCCCCCGGGATGACTGTATACATGAGGACTGACAATTACTTTACAAACTCATGCTGGAAAAAGTGCTACATACATGATTGCTGAGTATCACTATGGTCATCTTCAAAGTACTCTCCTTGGGAAGCTGTCCACTTACACCAGCCCCTAGTCCACCCTGTAAAGTAATTTTGGAACTCCTTTTCTGGAATGACCATCAGAATTGTCAGGACTCAGAAATATCCAACAACAATGAATGTCATTCAGCAACACATCACCACACAATGACAGGAGCACAGCTGTGAGATCCTGGTATACCAGGTTAAGAATGTCACCAAGTTGTTTGTACAGTGCTGCTATCATAAGTGCATGGTGGCAAGTTGGTGAACTTAATCCTCAGGCCTCACACAGCAACAGCTCTGATGGGCATTCCAGAAAAAAGAGTTCCAAAATTTCTTGGAAATGTGGACTTACGTGCCAGCATCACTGTACAGCTCCCCACTGGGTGCTGTTACTTTAGTGATATTTAGCAATGAGGTATGTAACACATTTTCTAGGGTGAGTTTACAAACTTAGCTGTTAGAATTTGTACACACACACCCACACACACAAATTGACCTTTATTCCCACATAGGCTTAGGAAGGAAAAGAAATAATTTTGAGTTACGTGAATCCAATCAGCTATCCTTAATTTTCTCTATTTTGATCTTCTTCCCTCCTAACTGTCATATAACAAAAAAATAACAAATTTAAAAAAAATGCACATCATTTTCTTTTTCACGTGTACTTCCTTTTAATGCCTTCATTACAATTACTCTAATGGCGTAGAGACAGTCGCTCTGGTATGTTCTGTTGGAAAGGATACAATTTCAAAAAAGTCTCTAAAGTTGACAATAACTTTTTAAGCATGAATAAATATTAACTTGTTAATTTGAACTGAACAGAGATACCAAAAAAGCAGCTGAGTAACTTCTGTTTTATAACATTTGCTTTTAAGGAACTAGAACAACAACAACAAAAAAATAAATGCAGCCTGGTTAACATGAAAATCCTTAATAATATGGAATTGATCCAATGTTAAGTAATTATATATATGATTTATATATATATTCATAAAATATCATGGACAGTTTTTGCAGACCTGTGTTGGAAATCTTTCTGGAATGCAGTCTATTCTCTCGTTGACAGCATCATTGGGATTATTTGGACATCTTCCTGAACCAGAAGGAGCTGGAGTTGAAGTAGGAGTTGGAGTAGGATCCCTAATCTCTGGTGGAGGAAAAAACTCAATAAAATAAAACATGACATTAATTAATTTTTTAGATTTGTCTAGTCATGAATACTTCATTAATGAATACATGAATTTATAGATGATAAAAATTGAAAATAAATTTATATTAAAAAGGACCCACAAATTCAAGGCCCAATTATCAAAAGGAAAAGATCCACATAATACTTAAAAATTGACCATACAGAATCCTGCTGACTGTTTCTTTAGAAAAAAATATGTTCACAGAAGGTCTTCATGTAGATTCAAAAGGAAGCAATTATGCATGTGTGCCACGCTTACCATTTATGTTTTATAGTTAAAGAAAGAAGAGAGAGAATCATGTAGTCTTGGGGGAAAAATTGTATAGAAGGAGCCAAGAAATGAGAGAAGAGACTAACAGAGGGAAGAAGATACTTTAAAGGGAATAGTTTAATAGACAGAGAAGAGAAAGCTGGAATAACAAAGAAAACCGAATCCCAACTCTATATTAAGAAGAACATTCAAAGAACCAGATATGGGTAAGAAAAAAAATGATTGCTTCCCAATTCAGTGAGCTCTTGGTTGCTGGAAGAAAGTAAAACAAAAGACTAACAGCAATAAGACACACTAACTATGATTTGACTGGAAGCTACTATGTAACAGTTTTACAATTCTAATTTCCTCAAAGCTACTATGTAACAGACTTTACAATTCTAATTTTGTTAAGAGAGAATGATGTAAGAAGAAATTTGGTAGTTCAAAGTAGTATGCACTAAGTTTAAATTAGAATAGAAAAATGTATTTATTTTTACTTTTTATTTTTATTTCCTTGCTTACTTTTTCTTTTTATTTCTTTTGTTTGTTTTGAGACAGAGTCCCACCCTATGCCCTGAGTAGAGTGCAATGGTGTCATAGTTCACTGCAGAAAAGAATAAACACTTCATGTCTTTTCTTCACCTTTCTTCCACCTGTCTTTTTTATACAACCCTTTGCTCCTTAAAAAAACATTCAACCAGGACAAAGAGCATTCACCAAAATCCCTATCTCCTTTGAAAGTTTCTGAAGGACAGAGGAAAACTCAGGTTTTCCCACTTCTGAGAAGATTCTTTCTGGCAAGAGTGGGACATCTTTCCATCTCTGGTGACAAGTTCATGCCTTTGTCTCCTTGCTCTTTCTCAAGCCCCATTAAGTAGGAAAGGCAATTAATATCAGTGCATGGCAGTGCCTTAATACAATGACTCTTCATTAAAATAATTGGAACATAATGAATAGAAAAAGTTAGAGCACTCATGTAACTGACCCTACTTCTTTCTATATAGGTTTCAACTTCAATAGACCAATTTTAAAAATCTGCAAGTATTGTGGGGTGACCCTCTTCATGTTGCTAAATGTCTAAGTATTTTTCATATGTTTTACCTTCAACAGCAGGTGTCTTTGTTGCTAAAACAGCAACAAGGGCGATAGCTATGATGGTAACAATGACAAAGAGGACAATCAGAGAGATTTCCAATCCACTGAACTTCTTTCTTGCCATCTAATGAAAGAAAAGAACGTGTGTTCAAAATGTACAATGTGTAACTGTAATAAATCAATTATCACGAAATTATATTCATTGTTTTTAAGCAAGAACAATGCACACAGTTCTAGCAGTTAATAACCTGAAATAACTTACGTTGACAAAAAAAGTAAGCAACACATGTAATTTTAAGTAAAAAGAATGAATTAGTGGTGCAAGAGGACACGAAAATGAAAATATAGATGGAAAAATGTATTTCCAAGTAGGCATGTTTTACCCTCCCAAGATAGAGCATTTTACAAGTCAAAGACTTCCATTTATATGTTTTTCAATTCTCACAGCACCTCTGTAAAGGAGATGCTGTTATTTACATTTTATTGATTAGGAACTTAAGGAAAAATGATTTTAAAGTTAAAAATTCAGTTTTTTTCTAATTAACCTCTTATTTTTCCAATTCCAATGCTACATCCCACAATAACATTGTGGAAAAGAATATATAGACCTGTATATACATTTGGTAGGACAGTATATATTTGAAAGTTGTTGCTCAGTTTAAAGCATTTAGAATTACATTATCAACAATTTCCTCCATGAAACAACAAATAAAATATACCAAACTCTTATATCAAAAGTACCCAAATGCAGACTGGGGAGTGACCCTGCTGTAATTATTATGTTAAAGCAGATTTGTTTCATTTGATTTTGATGATGCATCTTCACCTCCTCCTGGTTTTCACATTATCATGAATTTTTTTTTTGGTATTTCATGCTTTTTATGTAAATCTTCATTCATTCAAAGGCATATGTTGAAATAGATATCTAGAATTTTTTTTTTTTGCAGTTTTTTTTTTTTTTTTTTGGCCGGGGCTGGGTTTGAACGCGCCACCCCAGCATGTAGGGTCGGCACCCTACCCCTTTGAGCTACAGGTGCCACCCTGATATTTAGAATTTTTAAGGTAAATGTCTTATTGCTGCTTTTAAACTTTTTCTTTCTTTTATTTTTTTTTGAGGGGGGTGCTTAAAATGGTCCTTCCTCCTGTGATTATCTGCATCAGTCCCTGCACCAAATTGTCCCGACCTACAAACTTCTTTTCCCATTCTCATATTTTTCTCCTACATCAATCGCTCATTAAGTTTTTGAATTCTCCTTCAAGGTATTTTTAGACTTATAGTGTCGTCTTTTCCCCAACTGCACAGTTTTCTGGAGAGGACTCAGTCCCTCCCCATCTCATCTTCCCGGGGAATTCTGATTGATGAATCTGCTTCAAATGTCATGGCCTTTGTGAGTCTATTCCTCCTTTTAGAGGTAGAGTTAATCTATCATTTCTCATTTCACCTTCGCAGGTAACATGCCTATTGCCATGATTCACGTGCATGCCTATTACCTCTATTAGATTGGTACATTTTAACAGCAAGAGAAGTAAGGAAGTAGTTCAAAGACGGCTTTTTAGTGAGCATAAGCTTAATTTTTAATATAGCTTAGGAACAAACGTTTGAAGATTGATTAGCGTTCAAATTTAGCATATAATTTCCTGTTACAGATGTGAAAGCTGTTTATTGCATAGCAATCTTCAAAGAAACTGTAAGCAAAACTTAATCAACAGGTAAATTATAAAGATGTTTGGGAAATAAAACCCAGTTGCCTGATGTTATGTGAAAAATGATATGGTTACACTTAAGGTTCACATTTAAATAAATTTCATTTAAAGCAATATCCTACTTTGGCATCAAGATGCCAACAACAAAATTTGTGCTTTTTTATTTCTTTAAGGAAAGCCTTAAAAATGCATTATTGCCACAAAAGAAATTCTCTTTTATCTAGAAAAATCAGAACAATATTAATGTACTAAAAATTAAATTACTCATATGAGTATTCATCAATAATCAATGCTAAAATTGCTTGTATGTTGTTAGTGATAATTATAATGATCATTTTGGATCACAGTAATTTTAAGCAAACTTACTTTTGGAAATGTTATATTAATACCCTTTCTCTGAATAGTTTTTATGGAAATGACTAGTACTGCATTAGATGATGGCTTGATAAAAAAAAATCTTTACAAGATCTACCAGGAAAAAGTTAATGTATTTTCTTCCTAATAGATTTTCTTAAAGCATATTTGAATATACTTATTCATCTACTTTTCAAGATTTTTTTAGTCCACTCTTCTTCTGTTTAGAGCAATTAAAACCAGTTATTATTTCACCTATGTCTGACAAAAACCATAACAAAGAGCTGGACAAAGAAAATAAGTGTATTCCTTTTCTTTAAAAAGTATACTTTCTTATGTTTTAATACAAAGGACAGACAATATATGTTAAATGGCAGTATAAAATTTATGATTTTTCTGTTTTAAATAAGTGCAGATACACAAAAAAAAATTGCCAACATGGATGAAGAAAAGATAATTACTTAGAAATATGAAAACAGTAAAAAATATGAGCCAGAGACTTACCTTATTTCATAGTCTGCTCTGTGTTCTATGCTGCATCTGAGTTAGGTAAAGCTGCCAAAATAATTATCAGGGAAAACTGTGCAGCTATATATTGACCTGCTCATAAAGTTTTATTGCACCCTTACTGGCCTATCAGTATTGAATAATCTTCTGTTCAGCATGCAATTTTTAAAATCCTCAACCCTGAAGGTAGTTTGCATAAACATTTTTCTCTGGGAATCTAAGTTAATTAGTAATGGTGCTATCAGATAGTCCTTGATTTCTAGAGCCTATGAACTGTCTTAGAAACATTATCTTAGGGATTTCAAGTGGTTTTCCCCTTTTAAAAAAGTTACATTTATTTCATTATCTAGATGTTTCCTTAATAACTGTTTTGTCTCAGTGTGTGAAATTTAAATTCTACTGGAAAGTAGAAACATACTCAAAAGTTACAATTGTTAAAATATTTGCAGAATCTAATAATTAGACGGTAATATTTCATAAAAAGGAATAATAAAATTTATCCATTGCTTTGTTGTTAACCTTAAAGTTGAGGAACTGACCAAATCTGCAATAATGAAACATAGAAGTAGAGGTATCTGGATAAACAATTCATAAATAAACTCAGAGTTTTAATTTCCTATTTACTATGCATAGCACTGATTGAATTAGCAATGTCATATTGTAAACAATTTCCATTTTACACAGTGAAATTTATAGAATAAATTCACATCTAGTTTAAGCTAGAATAGTGTTTATGAGCCACAGATTTGATATAAAAGATCTGGGCATTAATGCCAGCTGTATTATATATATACCTGAGAAAATATCAGCAAATTTCTTAACTTCTTGAAGACTATGTCTCTTTACCTGTGAAGTGTTAATTGAAATATCGATGCATAGAGCAACTATAAGAATTATCTTGGCCAATGTAGCCTATTAATATTATTATTATTATTGCTTGTCCACTATCAAAGAGATAGTTCAATTTAACTAGTTCAATATCTGAGTTCTGCACAGAATCTGTAAGCTATCTTTCAAAAATATATATATACCAAAACAATGTAGTCACTTAAAATAGAGCAACTAGTTTAAGGCAAGCTAAATGTGACTTTAAAGAGAAAATAAAAGAAGTGCATTCACAGATTACTACAACACTCCGGGGATGTGGAGAGGAGATGAACCAGCATAGAGAAAACAAGTTTATGAAAACAAGATTAGGACAATTACGGAATGGCCTTAGCGGGCAGAACTAAGTCCAGTGGAATAAACGTAGGAGCCATTTACTCCCTTTGCATATGTCACATAATTGTATAAGTGGAAAAATCCCATTAAATTTACCCAGAGCTTCAAGAACGAAGATTTGCGTAAACAAGGTCACAGGATGTAAGGTCAGTACACAAAAGTCCACCAGTTCCTCCATTGCAGCAAGGAACAATCAGAAACTGAAACTAAAATATAGATAAAGACATAAATATGTAGATAGATAGGTAAATATTTAGATTTGTACCAAGAAAAAGAAAAACTGTTTAGAAGAAGTAGGACAAGATTGAAGAAAAGGAAAGAGATGCTGTGTTCTAGGGTTGGAAAATACAATCTTGTTGAGAAGGTGATTCTCTTTCATTCTATCTATATATTCAATATAATTCAAATCAAAGCACAGCCAGATAAATATTAGCAAGTTGGCTGCAAACTTTTGCATCAGTTTTTGTGACAAATGTATTCATAATTTCTCAAATTGGAAACAGCCCAAGTGCCTGTCAGCACCCAGCATATCCACACCGTAACAAACCACTCAGCCTGGTAAGTTACAAACGGTTGATTCACTTAAATTTCAGGCTGTTGTCCTTGTAATTTTTCTTCTTTGATGGATTGAAGATAAGTAGTTAGTAGTTTGGGTTTTTTTTTTCTTTTAAGAGTAAACATTCTTTCCAGCTGTTCATGTCTTTGAACTGAAACTGTAAGCCTATGCCAAATTTTAATTACTTCTCCTTTATATTTTCTTTAGTGTTTGGAAGTATTTTAAATAATATCATTTGTTCTCTGCAATCAAGTTTTCTAATCTTCTGTTTCCTACCCCCATCTCCTTGTCTGGTGCCATAATCTTGCCTTTGCTTGAAAAAGTTTTTATTCTTTGCTCCACACCTTCTTCCACCCTAATCTTGGTTCCCGCAATGAATTCCAGCCAATAGAAGAGTAAGCTATTCATAAACTTCTTCTTCTTCTTTATTTTATTTTATTTTATTTATTTATTTATTATTATTTTTTTTTTTTTGCAGTTTTTGACCAGGACTGGGTGTAGAGGACACCAAGAGACAAATGACCTCTAATCAAGATGATTTACAGCTTAGGGGTGGATTCTCCGGCAACTTGTCCACAGGTGCGTGCGCTCAGCACTTAGTCATTGTTAATTACTCCCCTCACCTGTCCTGTATCATTCCGTTTCAATAAAAGGCTGGTGCGGAGGTTGCTCGGGGCTACCCGGAAACTAAGGGCTAGCCCACTTTCCACAAGCTTCTACTTCTAATCCGCCTCTCGCCTGGTTCCTTCCTGCACTAACCGAGACCAGGGCCATAGGAGCCCAATGAGTCGCTACATTTGGGCGTAGTTGGCAGGAGATAGCAGGACACAACACGACACAACAGAACACCAGGGACATGGACCAAAGGAGACAACACCCGGATGTAGGTGAGGCCTTTTGTAGACAATGGAAGGAAGTCCAAAGGGAAACTCCGCTTAGGGGAAGTGAGACCTTTTGGCCAATTTAAAAGAAGGTAAGGGAAGTCCAAAGGGAAACGCCGCTCAGGGAAAGTGGGACCTTTGGCCAATTTAGAAATTAAGAAACCATACTCAGACTAAGTAAGGTGTCTGATAAAATAAGCAAAGTCAGGGGTAACTTTCTGTTTGGGAAGTCGCGGGAAGTAGAAACTGAGGAGGAAAGTGATGTTCAATCAGTATCTGAAAGCGAGGACAGTGAGGTTCAGTGGGAAACTGGACCTAAGAAAAATTGGGAAGCGAGA
>CAUYQS010115960.1:0-29332 GCA_963574585.1 Otolemur crassicaudatus
CTATCCCCCTGGGTAGAGTGCCATGGCATCATGCTCACAGCAACCTCCAACTCCTGGGCTCAAGCGAGTCTCCTGCCTTAGCCTCCCAAGTAGCTGGGACTACAGGCGCCCGCCACAACGCCTGGCCATTTTTTGGTTGCAACCATCATTGTTGTTTGGGGGGCCCGGGCTGGGGATTCAAACCCGCCACCTTAGGTGTACGTGGCTGGCGCCTTAGCCGCTTGAGCCACAGGTGCCGAGCCACTTGAAACTCTTTAATCAAAATCTTCAGAGTAGAGCACCAAAAGTGGAGCTTGTTAGCAAATCATGATGATCCCCAGCCCAAGGAAACTTGTTAGTCATTTCCCCACTTGCCCGGCATGGCTGTTTCAGTTCTCCCTGGCCTCCGAGTGCTTAGAATCCCACCTGGCCAAGCAATCACCTGCTCACTAATGTGCCCTTATGCACCCTGTATGGCCTCGTTTCCATCCTTGTCCCACTGTCCTACTGCCCTGCTTGTGAGTCCCAAGATCACTTGGCTAGTAAATGAGATACAATCTAACAAGGCCATTTTATATGCTGGGTAACAGAAGCCACCAAGTGGCCATGGCATTATTCAGTCTCAGCAACTGGCCACAGTCTCTTCTGCGTTATTTTCCACACCAGACCTGCTTGGCACCACAGGGAGCTCTTTACTGCTACAAAGTGACATTCCAACCACCCCCAGCCAAAAGTTACAGCCAACCTTACTGATTGGCATAGCAGGACCTTGGGTCCATTGGCACCGTCTGGTAGCAAGCCATTTTCTGAGAAGGGAAGGAAACTCCACTCCACATACCTGCTTGGGCCTATGTAAATGGTACTTCAAAAGGAGTCCCTGTGCACTTGGAGTCCATGAGCCAATGGGATATACAAAGACACTTAAACATCTCAGGGCTGGTTTCTCTGTACATATCCAATTCCAGCGCTCAGGAGCAGGGCCCCATGCTGATGCCCAAGGGGAGAAAGCCTCACTTCCTTTAGGAAGGGAGCACACCTGACCCTGATGCCCAAGAAGGGGCAACCCTAGGCTTTTAGTTTTACTTGCTTTAATTCCCTCTTTTGTTGGCCTTTTGCTGGGTTTGTTTACAAAAGATGTATTTTAACCAAAATTAAAAATGGAAAACTCTGTATATATGTAAAAAAAAAAAAAAAAAAAAAATTTAAAGAAAGATGAGGAGACCAGAATCTGGCAGAAAGCAGAAAGGTAAGAGAGAGAAAGGGCCAAATTCACCCTTTTTATAAGAGCACCAATCCCACCATAAGGTGCATCGCTCCTGCAGTTCCCATGTGTTCTCTGGAACCATATTAAGTGTTAACTTGTGTCACGTGAAGTTAAAAAGTTATGGTAGGGAAGCTGAAAAGTATATTGACTGCCATTTAACTAAAAGTGTACCATACATTGCATTTACAATGCTGGTCTATAGGACAGTAAAACCATGTTACAGTAAGTGGTTTGTCTTAATTTGCTTTGAATTCATATATTTCAATACTTACAGAGTCATACAATATGGTATGGTCTGCTATGGTGTCGGTGCGGCTACGTCATGCCGCCACCATGTGCAGGAAACAGATGGTACATGCATTGAAAGCACAAGCTTGCGAGAGTTGAGGCTCCCCAGAGGTGCAGGAGAGCCGGGCCACCGAGTAGCCTCCGTCGTGGCTGCAGGAATGCCTGGAACTACCTCTGTAGCAGCTATTTATTGAAAGGCTATCCCACAGGTGTGGGGAGGTCCGCATACAAGGACTACGTGCTTAAGGTTCACTAAGTGCTCTTTTCCCCGGGCTCTACTCCCACCCTTAGGCACCACAAATGTTCAAGGTCCAACACCTGCTTACCAACGAGTGACCCATCTTATCTCGTTAGACCAGTGGTTTGTTTGAGGGCTTGTCTCAGGGCTGCAAAACAGCTCCATACCGGCCAGGAGTTTGTCCTGTTCCCAGCGTTTCCCTCAAGAACTGGTGACTGTTCTTAAAAGCATGGTATTCAGTCTACTACAGGATGGGATGGGATGGGATAAAGAATTAGTTAGGTCTATTTTTTTTTTTTCTGAGACAGAGTCTCACTATGTGGCCCTCAGTAGAGTGCTGTGGCTTCACAGCTCACAGCAACCTCCAACTCTTGGGCTTAAGTGATTCTCTTACCTTAGCCTCCCAAGTAGCTGGGACTATAGGGGCCCTCTACAACACCCAGCTTTTTTTTTTTTTTTTTTTTTTTTTTTGGTTGCAGTTGTCATTGTTTAGCAGGCCCAGGCTGGGCTCGAACCCACCAGCTTTGGTGTGTGTGGCCGGCGCCCTATTCACTGAGCCACAGGCACCAAAGTTTTAAAATCAAATCTCAGCCATCACATTATTTCTCGGGCAGGTCTACACCATACACTGTGTGTATCTCTAACAGATCCCAAGTGTCTGAAGTGATTGCAGTTCCAATTAACATGATAATTCATTAGTGATGGTATTAATTAATCCAAACTACCATTACAGGAAAGAACTAAGCAGGTGGTTTATGTGCTACTGAGAAAATACAAATTGTTGTGGGATTTTGCTACTATTTCAAATTTTTTCTGTATATTCAGTGAATTTTAGAAAAAAAGAACATGAAACTGACCCCCTATTTAGAAATGTTGAAGGAGGAAGTATACCAAAAGAAAGTTTCCCTGTCCCTGATATGTATGCATGTGTGTGCGGGTGTGTGAGATAGAGTTACTGGAACTACCATAATCTCTGGCTAATTTTCCTACTTTTAGTAGAGACAGTGTCTTGTTCTTGCTCAGGGTGGTCTCAAACTCCTCAGCTCAAAGGATCCTCCTGCCTCTGCTTACCAGAGTGCTGGAATTATAGGCGTGAGCCACTGCACCTGGCCCTATCTCAGATTTTAAATAAAAAGATTTATGCTCCATTTTGTGAATTTCAGAACACTATTTAGGATTCTGCACACAGCTGAGAGAATACATTATGCTTTGTTTTTTGAGCTGGAAGATACAAGAACCCAAGGGGCACTTGAAGCTTCAGGAATAAAATGATGCATTTTCATGCAGGCTCAGTTTCACTCAATATACGGTAGAGTAAATCTCATATTTTAAAACAAAAACTAGAGGGGTTTTTTGGTTTTTTGAGACAGAGTCTCACTTTGTTACCCTCAGTAAAGTGCTGTAACATTGCAGCTCACAGCAACCTCCAACTCTCAGGCTTAAGTGATTCTTTTGCCTCAGCCTACCAAGTAGCTGGGACTACAGGGGTCTGCCACAAAGCCCAGTCAATTTTTTTTTTTTTTTTTTTTTTTTTTTGGTTGCAGTTGTCACTGCTATTTTTAGCTGGCCAGGGCCGGGTTTGAACCTGCCACCCTTGGTACATGGGGCCAGCACTCTACCCACTAAGCCACAGGCGCTGCTCCTAGAGTTTTTAAAGAAATGCCATTCTTCTTATTTGGATTGCTGGATTAATGAATAAAATAAAATAAAACCATAGTCAATTGCACTGAGGGATATCTTTATTTGTCAATTCATATTAATGTGTTTTCAGATGAAGAAACTGCCTTGGTTATAAAGTCCATAATCCAGCATGCAAAACCCAGGGGAAAATTCCAAGTATCTTCAGTCATGCTAGAACTGAAGTATTTGTTATGTTGGCCAAAATAAATGATTACAAACTCCAACAGTCTAGAAAGTTGTAGGCTGTCCAAAATACATCTACCTGCATTTACTAGGGGCATAAAGAGTTATCCGTATGATCTATGATGCAGTGAGTTCCAGCTTTCAAGTATGTCAGCATGAATTTCTCATTCTACTTGCTGTGCACATGGCTGATTGGTGTGAATTTGCAATTACCCAAGACACATATCAATGGACAGAATAATGTCTCCATCACACATAGTTCAGAAAGGGTCTATGGAATAAGGGTAAACCATGAGTTGAATGTTACAGTCTTCAAAGCTGAGCATTCAACCCCTCCTCCATTTTTCTCCTGCAAAATATGTTGCAAATTATATTGCACTTCCTTATAAATATTTTATGTATTTAAGGATTTTTCTTGACTTGCTTGGTGTTCTTTTTTTTGGAGACAGAGTCTCATTTTGTCGCCCTTGGTAGAGTGCTATGGCATCATAGCTCACAGCAACCTCAAACTCTTGGGCTCAAGCAATTCTCTTGCCTCAGCCTCCCAAGTAGCTGGGACTACAGGTGCCTGCCACAATTCCTGGCTACTTTTAGAGACGACGTCTCACTCTGGCTCAGGCTGGTCTCAAACCTGTGGCATGAAGCAATCCACCCACCTCGGCCTCCCAGAGTGCTGGGATGACAGGCGTGAGCCACTGCGCCCAGCCTGCCTAGTGTTCTGATTACCTTTCATTTCAAGCCAGTCAGGATATTATGGAATAAGACAGATGTTTTTTATATTTCTTTTTCTAGAAGCTTGAAGGTTGAAAAGCTCTTTAAGTATTCAGTGCTTAGTTATGCTCCACTGGCTTGTGATTTAAAGATTTAGATGTTTTTCTTCACTCTTTGTATAGCAAGGTTAACTTATTGATTATAGTATCTAACCTTGCAATTCAGTCAGTCATTGCTTTCTAAGAATGTTAGAAAAACCTGTGGCCAAACAGTGCTCTTTATCTCTGGAAAATGATGATGTCTTAGCCTGGATTTGTGCTTTCTTAGACACTAATCCGAATTAGTTTGCATACTCTGAGAATATACTAACCTGAAAATAAAGAAAATGTTCTGGATATTGAGAGAGTAAGCCAGGAACAACCTAGGGTTTAAATTTTTTCCACAGATATTACATAAAATAAACAATTTAAGCATAATAATTAGAGCTGACAGCACATGTAAACAGCTGTGATTATGATTTTTTTCTAGAAATCTTTAAAGCAAATACCTACTGCTTTTTTCTTTTCCTTTTTTTTTTCTTTCTTTTCTTTCTTTTTTTTTTTTAATTGAAACGTTCTCTTACTCTGCTGCCCTGGGTTGAGTGCCGCGGCATCATCATAGCTCACAGCAACCTCAAGCTCCTGGGCTCAAGTCATCTTCCTGCCTCAGTTTTTCTATTTATAGTGGAGACAGGGTCTTGCTCTTGCTCAGGCTGGTCTCAAACTCATGAGTTCAAGCAATCCACCCACCTAGGCCTCCCAGAACGCTAGGATTACAGGCCCGAGCCACCACAGCCGGCCTGAAACCTATTTTTGAGTAATAAAAAATAGATTGTTCTCCCCCACTCTCCAAAGAAAATTGTGGTAGCTGCCAATGCAAAAACAACAAAATGATGCAGAGAAAAAGAGGAGAGGGGCTCAGTGCTGGCCACATACACCAAGGCTGGTGGGTTTGAACCCACCCTGGCTTGCTAAACAATAACTACAACAAAAAAATAGCTGGGCATTGTGGCGGGTGCCTGTAGTCCCAGCTACTTGGGAGGCTGAGGCAAGAGAATCGCTTAAGCCCAAGAGTTTGAGGTTACCGTGAGTTGTGATGCCACAGCACTCTACCCAGGGCTACAGCTTTGAGTCGAAAGAAAGAAAGAAAGAAGGAAGGAAGGAAGGAAGGAAGGAAGGAAGGAAGGAAGGGAAGGAAGGAAGGAAATGGATCTAGAGAGGAAAATGATGACATCGTCTATTGGTTTCATGGAGAGTTTAGTACTGAGCAAAGGTGGTTTATTATCTGAAATTACAGAATTCTGGCCAGTATTCCCCAACAATTAGAACAAAAATTGGCTCTTTGTGGATTCCCAGTGCATAGGGTTTGGGTAAATAAATAGTCACATTAATATTTATTGTATTATTATATAATTCACAACCTACTGGTCAGGCATGGTAGTGTGTGTCTATAGTCCCTGCTACTTGGGTGACCAAGCTGGCCAAGACCAAAGAGTGCTCCCAGAGTGCTAGGATTACAGGCCTCAGCCACTACACCCGGCCTGAAATCTATTTTTGAATAATAATAGATTATTATTATTATTCTTTTCCCCTCAGCTCTTGGGAGATGACCTGTAAGCTCTTGGCATGCCCTGCCTAATTAAGAGTGTCATTGTTTATCTGGGGACCTTGAGCCACGCTGGATAGTGTCCCATTAATTTATGGTAGGGTCTTTAGACCACACAGTGTCTACTCTTTGTCAGGCCTGCCACATGGGCAGTCAATTGTGTTTACTGCCCAGGCCCCAATAAAATCCAAGGTAGGCCTCTCTGTTTGGTCGTACTCCGTACATATTGCCTTTTGAGTTTGAATGGGTGAGTGCTATTTTAAGGTACCACGCAGTGGGGAAGCAGTGACAGTACAGAGTTCGGTGACAAGCAGCACTTTCCACATGACACTTGGACTCTGCCTAAACCCCCCAGAGCAGTAGAGAAGGGGAGAGGCCAAAGGGACAGAAGGCAGTGCTGGGTCTGCGCATGCAGGTGGGACTGACCATAGTCAGTGGGAGGTGCAGGTGATGTTCCTGTGTCTCACCTGTGTCCCCTGCGTGACAAGGCCTGGGGGAAGGACACCAGCCTGAGACAAGAAAAACATGGAAGACACAAATAGTTTCCTTTCCAAACAGTGGGGTAAAGAGGCTTATATTTTTTCCCTATCATACGGTTGGTCTTTAAAGAATGATTACTTTCGGTTGTGTCACTTCCAATTATACCAGTTACCTTACACTTGCTTTTGTTCTTTCCTTAATCATAAATCTCAAATTACTTTTAATACCACCCCAGCCCCAGGGCTTTCAAGCTTTCCCCATAGTAGCTGCCAGTGGGACGTGTCTTCCCAATCTCACAGTACACGACATTACGTGTATGCTCTTTAATACAGGCCAAGGGGCACCTGGGGCGGGCGTTGAGGGCCGTTAGGAGGCCAGGAGTCCTTGGGAGAGGCCGGGAACCGTTGGGAGACACGAGTGCACACAGAGCAGGTCCCAGGGACAACCAGGACCAGAAAGTGGGTCCAAAGAGTGGGTGCCATTGCAACCCTCACCCACTGGCGCCCTTCAACCTGCAGACTTCGCTCCCATCAGGCGCCCCAGAGGTGAGCGGCCTCTTGCATTTCTGCGTATTCAGCTGTTAGTGGCAGAAGCCTGAGCTGATGGGGGAAATCCCAGGCACCCGGGCGCAGCCTCGCGCCTCAGTCCCTCTGCTGGCAGCGTGGCGAGGGCGCAACTCCGTCCGCCCCCACTGCGCGGAGCAGGTCTGGTCCTCGGAAGAGTCCAGCCTGCACAGGGCTCATAAGCTTGTCTCGAAGTCCCGGGCCGTGACTGCTCAAAGCCAAGAGGTCGCCACCAGAGGACCGCGGCATCCGCGGAAGGAGCGCAGGATGGACTGGATCCTGTCGCCTGTCTTACTGTGGCTGTTTCCCGACCTGTTTGAGCACAGGCTCCAGTTTTAGAGATCCTGGAGGACCGGAGCAAGGAAAACATTTGATTTCGGAATAGTGCTTTCTCCACTCATTCACTGCAGGGGAGCTGGAGGTCAGGTGACCTTTGTCCCCCTTCTTCCTGAAGTTGAAGCCTAGATCTCCTGTCTGATCCAGCATCAGGAAATCCCCTTTTATGGTTGCCTTTTGTCCCCCTCGTGCCTCCATGGGGGCAGATTGCTGCCCCTGTATTTGTTCATGCCTTCCTGTATCCACACTCCTGGGTGAACCCTCCTATCTGGATGCGGAGCTTGGACAGGTGACTTGCTTGGTCAATGGGACAGTAGTAAAGGTGATGCAAGAGGAAAACTGAAGATTGTGGGCTGCTTCTGGAAATTTGACTCCATATGGCCAAACCCTGATCATCTTGATAGATGACCCCCAGGACCCCTGAAGACCCTGCTGAGAGAGAAGCCATCCAGGCTCATCCAGCTCCCAGCAGACCTGCCACCTGACCCCCCAGACGTGTGAGTAAACTCAGCCCAGATTAGCTGAGTCTGGTAGAATCTTGGGCTAAATGAGTGCTGTTGATTTGATGTAGATTGTTACATAGCAGCATATAACTTACGTGCTATTCAAAACGTTAGATCAAAGCTCTTCTTCCTCCCCCCTTACACCCCTAACTCTCAGTCCTGACCCAGTTACTATGAATACCAAGACTTGAGGAGGCTCAGTAAGGTTTCTAGGCAAGTTTATTTTCCATATGGACCCCCTGCATCAGAATTGCCTGGAGAACCTTTTGGAAATAGCCAGGAATCTGGCTCAGTGCCTGGGGCTCAAGTGGCTAATGTACCAGCCACATACACCTAAGGTGGCGGGTTCAAATCCAGCCCCGGCTTGCCAAATAACAATGACAGCTGCAACCAAAAAATAGCTGGGTGTTCTGGCAGGCGCTGTGGTCCCAGCTACTTGGGAGGCTGAGGCAGGAGGCTCGCTTGAGCCCAGGAGTTGGAGGTTGCTGTGAGCTGTGATGCCACGGCACTCTACCCAGGGTGACAGCTTGAGGCTCTGTCTCAAAAAAAAAAAAAAAAAAAATAGCCAGGAAGCTTTGAGAGCATAGTATGAGAATGTGCAATGTGACAAGTACTTCTGTCCACAGGACACATTTGAACGGTTTTCCTTCCTCAGCCACAGTTATTACAGTGTCCCTACCTACCCCAATCCCTTGGTGTTACCTAGACATTGTCCTAAGAATATAACCATGGAATTTGGAGGACACGGTCACCACCAGCAGCAGCACTGATGCACGCTGGGAAATCCTGCTTCCCCATCCCCTCTCTCCTTGGGTCAGTGCTCTGCTTCAAGCCACTGACAGCATTGACTTTCTCTTGGGTTTATTATCCTCATGACCCAAGCGTTTCTGAGGCCTGAAAATGGAGCTAGAGGAACAATCAAGGTGAGGTCTCGGAAATGGTATTCCCATGTTACAAAGTTAATGCACTTTGTATTCAGGCATTAACTAAAGGGAAATCAATTTTACAGCAATTCCTTCTCTGCAGTACTCCTGAGCTCACTTTTCTAAGAAAAAAAGGGTCACGATTCATGTCCTAAAGCTGCATGCACCCTGTGGTTGGTCATTTAAGATGTCTTTTGTCCTTGAACAAGATCACACCCATTACCATCCTTGTATATGTGTGGAAATGTATAAGAAGTATATTTGGTTTTTGTCTGAGATGATTGCCATTGAGTGCCAGTGAAAGAGGATTTTCATTAAATTGCCTCAAACTTCTGGTTCTTCAAGCTAGAAGACCAGTGGATTTTCTCCAGGTTTCAGCTATCCTGCTTGGGATGGACTGAGGGATATCCTCAAGGATAAAAGCTGCAAAAAAATAAGAAACTTGCCTAAGTGGCTTTCTTCTTAGGCGTTAACTCACCTCCAGAAACCACCTGCCTTTGTTTTCTCCCCACTATTTTCCAGCTGTAGTTTTTTGCATTTTCTCCACAGTTTTCAGTGGTTATCCAGAGGAGGCTATGTCTGGTAGGAGCTGCTTGCCCATTGCAAAAAGCGGTTCCATTCTGTTAGCAAAGTTTTAGGAAATATGGGTAGGTAAAGATTTGTGACTGACCCCAAATTAAAGACTGTACTTGCCCAGAAACATTGCCCTTGAAGTGGTCAATTTGGGCAGTTATATGTGAATTCTAGGAATGCTGCCATTGCTCCAAACATGTGTGGGACCCCTTGCTGGAAGTTTCCCTTGGAGCCAGCTCAGCAGTTATATAAGAATTTGGCCTCATTCCTACAGAATTTCCATTTTCCACCTCAAATGGTGTTAATGCAGATTGGGTGCCCCTTTTTTCACCTACACATAACAAATGCCTTTCCAACTGTCGTCTCTCCAAGTTACAGAGTAAGTTCCTGAAGGATGGGGAAGTTTTCTAGTTCTCTGTCAGAACCCATATTCCTGGATTAATGCAGAGCATATGGTGGGTTTTAGCAAATATTGTTGAATAGTAAAAACACATGATGCAATAGTTTACCTTATTTTTCTCTTTATCTTTGGAGTAAACATGGCAAGTAGTGGCTTTTTGTTTGATAATTCTATGCATAGATAATTGCCGGCCAAAGGGAGCAACTTTCCAGTTATGAATGCTTTCGGGCAAGTCAAACCTTGCAGTCTTTTCCTAAGTATCAGATCAAAGCAGGTTGGCAATTGCTCTTCACCACATTGACTTGCAAATAAATACTGAAAAGCGATTTTTAATGACCCGATTAGCAAAAGTTAATGATTATAATGAATAATGAAAAACTGAAACCTGCAGCTCCTTGTCAGTTGCTACTAAAAATGCGATTTAGGAAAATTTAATGTTTTCACATTTTAACATCTTAAAATGTTCTCTGCCATTTGATTGAGTTAACCACAAGAATGGTAGGACCTTTATGGTAAAAATTGTGTAGAATATTAAAAATAGGGGCCAGGCATGGTGGCTCGCTGGTGGCTCATCCTAGCATTCTGGAAAGCTAACGCTGGTGGATTACTTGAGTTCAGGATTTCAAGACCAGCCTGAACAAGAGTGAGACCCCATCTCTACTAAAAATACAAAAACTGAGATAAGAGGGTCACTTGAGTCCAAGAGTTTGAGGTTGCTATGAGCTATGATAATACCACAGCACTCTACCTAGGACAAGATTCTGTCTCAAAAAAAAAAAAAAAAAAAATGGAGAATAGAGAAATACATGAACTATGAACTATTCTGACTCCACTTAATAACTCATTACTTTGCTAATATATACAACAGTTACAAAACCTATAATACTGCAGAGAAATACTGATTATAAGCAATAAGAGGAAAAGACAGTTGGCTATATATTGTGCATATAGTTTCTCTTTCCTGATTACACTGCCTGATAAGTTCATTGCCATAATACAAAGTAGTGGTAATAGTGGGCATCCATGTGCTGTCTGTGACTTTAGTGAAAATGCCTCTAGAATTTTTCCATTGTATCTGGTATCTATTGCTCAGTAACACACTCTCTTGAAGCTACGTTGATTAGAACAACAATAATTTTTTTGTTGTGGTTCACAAATATACACCTTTTGACCAAAATTATTTGTATCTGTTACCCGTGGTATCAGCTGAGATGGCTCCTATTGGGCTGGGATAATCTACTTTCAGTATAGATCACTCACTTGGCTGGCAAGCTAGTACTGTCTATTGGCTGAGAGTTCAACTGGTCTAGGTCTAGGTCTAGTTCCATGCGGGCCTCTCCTCAGCTACTTGGCTTCCTCATTAAATGATGGCTGAATTCCAAGAGCAAATGTCCCAAGTGACCCAGACAAAAAGGGATGATATTTTTATGCTCTGCCTTAGAAATCACATAGCATTATTTCCATGGCAGCTTATTAGTTGAGGGAGTTGCAAAGTTCCACCCAGGTTAAAAGCGAGAGCACATACATTCTACCCATGGAGTACTGGCAATGTCATGTTGTAAGATAAACAGGTGACATGAGAGACATTTATGTTCTAAACTTGATATTTTAACTTTTCTCACTAACAAAGACCTCAAAACAACTCCTCTTACATATAATCTGAATGCTCTTTGTATATATTTTTGCTTAATGTTTTTATCCTATTTTGCTTGGTTTCTACCCCATATATTAGGTACTTAGGGGTTAGATATGATAAGATATGATACAGTATAATGTTTGCCACCAAGGAATACATCTCCAAAGAACATAGCTTACCTTTCCTGTTTTTCAACTTTTTACAAATGAAATCAGCTATTAGGAGTAATTTCCTATGGTGTTTCTTTTGCCCAAAGTTGTATAAGATTTGTACATGTCATTGTGCATAGCTGTGCTCTTTGTTCATTTTCATTGTCGCCTGGCACTTTATGATATATATACACAACAGTTTATCAACTATACTATAGAAGATAGACCTGGCCCTTTCTAGGTTTGTCAATTAGCATTTTTATCCACATATCCTAGTGCAAATGTGCATGAGTTTCTTGGTGTATACCCTCAAGAGCAATAATGCAACAGTTCAGTGCCTGTAGCTCAAGCTGCTAAGATGCCAGCCACATACACGAGAGCTGGCAGGTTCAAATCCTGCCCGGGGCCTGCCAAACAACAATGACAACTACAACCAAAGATTAGCCAGGCGTTGTGGCGGGTGCCTGTAGTCCCAGCTACTTGGGAAGCTGAGGCAAGAGAATCACTTGAGCCCAGGAGTTGGAGGTTGCTATGAACTGTGACGGCATGACACTCTACCCAGGGCACTGTTTCAAAAAAAAAAAAAGAGAGAGAGAGCAATAACGCAGATGCTCATGTTACTAAATAATGACAAACCCTACTGAGAGAGAATACCGGAGAAGGGCGAGGTCTGGGAGAACAGGTCTTCTCAGGGAAACCACAAGGATACACCTGCTAGGTCCTCTCCATAGTAACTCAGCTCTTGGGAATTTGTAGGCTCAGCTTCCTGGAACCTAGAAATTTCCAAATTCTGTGAAATCCTGTAGTTCTGGATGGGCTGGACTAGCATCTCCCGCTCGATTCAAACTGGCCAATGAGAAGAATACCTGTGGGGTGGAACTTTTTGACTATTGATAAAAAAGAAAAGACCAAACCAGTAGGGGAACGCGGTCATTTGGAAATCTTCTATGCCATAAGCTCCCGGCTGATGAATAAAGCCCTTCCTCTTATAAACCTGGTGTTTGGGTGCTCTTTCTCTCCCTTGGGCCTCGTCTTCCTTCAACAGTACCAATATATACTTTTACCAACTAGTTTCGTGAGAGGAAACCAGAAAAAGTAAGGTCTAAGAGAACAGAGGTCTTCTCAAGGAGGCCTCAAGGATATACCTGCAAGGTCCTCCCCATGGTGACTCAACTCTTGGGAATTCGTAAACTTTATTTCCTGGGACCTGGAGGCTGCTGCTTGCTTCCACTTTTGTGAAAGCCTGAGGTTCTGTAAAAGCCAGAGCCTGGTTCTTCAGCTTGATTCAAACTAACCAATGAGAAAGGTACCTGTGGGCTGAAACTTTTTGACTGGGGATGAAAAGGAGAAGACTGAGCCATTTGGGACAGTCTTTTGAATTCTTCTGTGCTGTCACTCTGAGGGCTGAAATAAAGCCTTTCCTCTTCTGATCAAGGTGTTGGGTGTTCTTTCTCTCCATTGGGCTTTGTCTTCCTACAACGGCTTGAGCATTCCTGTTCCAAACCCTTGTTACCATTTGATTTTGCCAGGTTTTTTCTTGTTTACGATAAGATTGCAGTGAAAAACAACACCTTTAATCCCACCTTAATCTCACTTTACTGCTGCAGTCCCCAACCCTGGGTCTCTGACCTGTTAGGAGCTGGGCACAGAGCTCGCCTCTAAGCCAGAACTCTCCACACCCAACCCCTGTCACTGCAAAAATTGTCTTCTGTGAAATTTATGAACTAGGCCATACAGCAGGAGGTGAACAGATGTGAGGGAAATTAGAGATTGGGAACCCCGAGCCCCCATCAGAGAAAAACATCCAAGAGCAAAATAGAGCTTAGAAGTTTAACTGAGCAAAGAAATGACAGCTTATCTTTCATGTTTCAACTGGTTTTTAATAAAAATAACTTTGCTGACTAATAACAAGGTTCTGCAGTTCTTGCAGAAAACAGGTTTGAGGAAGGAAACAACCATTGCAACTTTCTGCTTAAAGGTTAAATGGCTCAGGCACATTGGAATTCAAAGGGCCATTGCAAGAGTAATTGATCAAGCCTGGGGGCCCACGGCTCTCCCTGTAAAGGGATGAGGCTCCAGCCCTGAAGGGCACTGGAACGCAGAAACCCTGGGAGAGAGGTGGATGTTGCAAAAGTCCCTGGGAATAGTGTGCGCAACCAAACCCCACAGAAACAGAGAAAGGACCTCTTGGGCAGAGATAGTGGAAGGACTTCTTTCTCTCCCAGCTTCTCTTGCCAATATGGGCATTGGCATCACCTGGTTTGCCCCATAGGGGAACAAGGGGACTGCCATCTGCTTTGGACCCTGATGAGTGAGGCCAACCAAGCAGATGTGGGCACATCCTGTTTGCTTTAAGGTTCTGTTCCTTGTTTTTCAAGAATGCACAGGCTTGGCAGCACTCGTAGCTCAGTGGGTAGGGCGCTGGCCACATACACTGAGGCTGGAGGGTTCGAACCCGGCCTGGGCCAGCTAAAAGAAACAATGACAACTGCAACAACAAAAATAGCCGAGCGTTGCATTGTGGCGGGTACCTGTACCTGTAGTCCCAGCTACTTGGGAGGCTGAGGCAAAAGAATTGCTTAAGCCCAAGAGTTTGAGGTTGCTGTGAGCTGTGACACCACGACACTCTACCCAGGGTGACAGGTTGAGATTCTGTCTCAAAAAGAAGAAAGAAGAAAGAAAGAAAAAGAAGAATGCACATGCACAGGCTAATTACAGTTAACTATCAATGAAGGAAGAGGAGATAATGGAAGAAAGTACTATATTCATACAATTGCTAATGCAGCCCACAGGCTGATCTTCACTCAGTTCTCAGTTGCTCATAGACCTCTCACCGAAAATTGTTATTGAGAGAACTCAATAAAAGCTGAGTGGTCAAAGTACATGGGGTCTACGTTGTGTCTCACCACAGTTAATGAAGGACGCCTGGCCCCACCTGTAAACTTTCTCTCTCTGTTTAAGGCGAGAAGGTAAAAACAGAACTAGAAGAATCTGTCCTAGCCACCCTGTGTAGGCCTAAGCCAAGCCGCAGGCATTTCTGTTGTCTGTATGTTTCTTCCTTGACTTACGCGGGGCCTAGATTGTAACCTAGTAACTTCCTTGGACTTCCGTTGCCTTTGAGGGAGGTGGCCCTATGGGTCTCAAGGGCACGGGTGAATCTGACCTTCCCCTTAAGCCCGGGACCTTGAGGATGATGTCATGTCTCTCTGTTTTATGACCCTCACGTGCATTCCTGCCCTGAAAAGTGGATAAAAGAGAGGCAAGAGATTGAGTCAGGGCAGAGCTCGATTTTAGGAGACTCGGGTCTCCCAAGTACCCCTGGCCGGAATAAACCAGCTTCCTCTAACCAACTGGTGCCTGGAGTCTCCTGTCTGCATCAGTTTCCTGCTACATGTTTTGTGTCTTTATTTTCCCTATTTGGTCAATTCCACTTTAGCAGGTACCTCAAGTTCCTGGTGGGGGGCTGGTCCCCAACAAGTGGAGAGGCCATCCAGGGAAGCAGTTTCATCTGTATTTACAGCCACCAGACACTCCCCACCACTTACATCACTGGCTGAGCCCTACTTACCCCATCCCTTCACAATCATTGTCCCCCCCCACCCACACACACCGTCCGTGGGAAAAAATGTCTTCCTGTCTCATCCATAGTGCCAAAAAGGTTGTGGACTACTGTCTTACTGCATGCTACCATTTTTAAAATGGAAAAGTATTGCCTCCTTCAAGGAGTCGGCCCTCTCAGATACAATAGCTTGAGGTTGTTGTACAGAAGTGTTTGGCTTTATGTATTGTTGCAGGAAGACGAGGCCCAACAGAGAGAAAGAGCACCCAGACACCATGTTTATAAGAGGAAGGGCTTTATTCATTGGCCGGGAGCTTACAGCATACAAGAATTCCAAATGGCCAGGCTCCCCGACTGGCTTGGTCTTTCCCTTTTTATTGACAGTCAAAAAGTTCTACCCTACAGGTACCGTTCTCCTTGGCCAGTTTGAATCAAGCGTGAGATGCTATTCCAGCTCCTCCGGAACTACAGGATTTCATAGAACTTGGAAGTTTCCAAGTTACAAATTTACCATGGAGAGGACCTTGCAGGTGTATCTTTGTGGTCTCCTTGAGAAGACCTGTTCTCCTAGACCTCACCCTTCTCGGGTATCCTCTCTCAGTATGGCAGACCAGAGACACAAAGTGTATGAACCCAAGTCTAGGTCATTCCGTTTCTGCTTACAGGCTGGCTAAATCTAGCTAGAGTTCTTGTCTCAAAGCTAGACTGTGCTTAAAGCAGCCGATAAAGAGTCACACCATCATTCTAGATCTTTCCTAGCATTTCCCTAATGTGACAGATTTGGTCAAATTTTGGTTAACCATCCAAAGTAATGCAGAGACAAAGTATTGCGGGCCAAACCCTTTTCCGCCATGCACCATGAGGCAGCAGCTTTTTAGCCCATGCCCAGTTACATCAGGTGCTCTGTTACAGCGGAAGGAGGGACAATGGTGTACCCTGCACTCCTGCCCACAGCTCCCTTCTGCCTTCATTTTCTGTTCTCCTTATTATTTTTTGAGGTTTGTTTTTTTGAAAAGTCTTTATATTGTCCAAATGCTTAAGCAGTAAAGCTGGGTTGATGATTCATTTTCCTCATTCTACTGTACTCTAGTTGTCACTGTTAATGGGGCACAGTCAGGTGTCCATTTACTACTTGGCTGCTTTCAAGAACACTTTTGTTTTTCGTGTTTCTGTGATTCTTCCACAATGTACATAAGAATGGATTTTTTTTTTAATGATCCTACTTAGTACACATTAGGAGGTACATTTGTGGATTCATGAGAATTTCAGAAAATTCTCGGTTCTAATTTATTTGAGACCAACTTTCCCCATTCTCTTTTCTCTCTCTTTAACACTCCAATTAGGTTGTTTGAGTCTCTAATTTTACCATCTGTATCTTCTCTTTTTAATTTTCTATCCTCCTAGCTCTGTTCCCCTTCTAAGCAATTTCTTCATATATTTTTCCAGTTCGTTAATTCTCATTTTTTAACCTGCTCATTGAATTTTAAATTGTGATGATTGTATTCTTTTCTTTTTTTGTTTCTGTGATGTTTAGATTTTTTACTTCTAAATTGCAAAAGCACAGAGTATTAATAGAGATTGTTTAAAAAGGCAATTTATTTAACTGAATTTTATCTATATGAAATGATATATAATATATACTAATGCCAAAAAATAATCCTTTGTAAGGGATTTTAAGGTGTAGGGATCACAGCAAAACCTGTCTTTTTACTCTTTTGTTGGTTCACTGAAAGATCAACTCACAATTATGGTAGATTAATAACAGAAAGGTTTATTTCCCAATACCATGTGCATGGAGGGAATCATGAGAATGATCACCCAAAGTCTCAGTGATGGTTAGAGACTTTTAAAGATGCCTTTTAGAAGGGAAGGGGGAGAGTGTGGAACGTATGTGTGCAGCAAGTGGTTGCTGGGGGGGCGGGGATGTGTGTAGATGAGTGGAACCAGATTGATTTGTAGATTAACCCAAGAGATAGTTCTGCTTCAAATGACCTTAGGGCCAGGTCTATTAATATGCAATATGAAAGTCAGCAGCCCTTTCTGATTCTAAATCAGAGTTACTCAAGTTTTATAGAGGAGAGGCCAATGCTTTCTTTTTCTTTCTTTTCTTTTTTTTTTTTTTGCAGTTTTTGTCCAGGGCTGAGTTTGAACCCGCCACCTCCAGTATATGAGTGAGGCCGGCGCCCTATCCTTTGAGCCACAGGCACCACCCAGCCAATGCATTCTGATCATGAGTGGTCTTTAATTCAAAATATTATTCATACCAAGGAATCATATTTTAGGATGAAATTTCCTTAGCTCCTTCAGAGGCAAATACTAAACTAGCCTTTTCCCATTCATTTCTTCAGGCTTTCAAGCCGATGCAGGATCCTTGTATGGCCTCAAGGGTTGGAGGAGCACTTTCCCTTGCTGAAATCTGTAACTTGGTTTGTAAATCATAAATGGAAGACACCCCTTGGGCTGTGAGGGGTTATTGAATGGAAGGAAATGCAGAGGCCAACAGTTGAGGAGGTAATGAAGGGGATACGATGATGGACACTTCTTTGCACCAGTGTGAACCGAGCTGGCCTCCCATGGAGAGGAGAGTGTTTCTTGGGACATTTATCTTTCAGTGAGGGTACAGCAGGAGAGGATGCGGTTATAGCTTTTTTCCCTTGTCCTCCTCTCCTTTACAAAATTTCTATAGGGGACAAGACAGAAAACTTAGGTGAGTTTTCCGTGGGTAGTGCAGTGGAGACGTGCACCACTCATACAGCATGGACTCCAGGAGACCTCATGGCCTCTGGGACAGGCCCCAGATCTTCATGAGAACAGAATCTCTTGACGAGGCTCCCCTAGAGGAGACAGGGCTGAGATTTCTCTCTGGAGGGGTTTCTTAGCTGTCAGTGGATTCTTTCCACTTGTCTCCTGTTTCTATAGCGTGATGCCTGTGATTCTTGCTTTGGATAAAAGCTTTCCTTGTTGCCATTGCTTTCCCTTCTGTTCTCACAGAAAATAGTTATGTATTAGTTATCTACCTCTACAATACAAATGTAACTGCCCAAGGTCACAGGCTTGATCTGTGCTTGGAATGAAGCCTGGTCCAGAATACATACTTCATAAATATTTATTGAATGTTGAATTCTTATTATTTTACTTGAGATTATTTGCAAAAGTAGGATTGGATAATTCTGAGGCTATGCCTAAGTGAAACCTGCTGAATTCAGCATCTTTAGAAGTACAGCTGATTAGCTGGCATCTGTGGCTCAGTAAGTAGTGCGCCAGCCCCATATACCAAGGATGGTGGATTCGAACCTGGCCCTGGCAAAACTGCAACAAAAAAATAGCCAGACATTGTAGGGGGCACCTGTAGTCCCAGCTACTCAGGAGGCTGAGGCAAGATATCACCTAAGCCCAGGAGTTGGAGGTTGCTGTGAGCTGTGATGACACAGCACTCTACCGAGGGTGGTAAAGTGAGACTCCATCTCTAAAAAAAAAAAAATGCAGCTGATCCTATCCTATTAAAGGAATAGAATGTTTTGCATGTAGGTTTAGATTAGATTTTCATGGAATTTGGCAAACTTATCTCTGCCTTGTAAAAAAGGTCTAGATTGCTTAGGCTGGGTCCAAAACCAACCTACCAAGGACAGTGATGTTTAGCACCGGGTATGGCATGTTATTTAGGAAATGGATTGTTCCTAGCACTCTGAGAGGCTGAGGTGGGTGGATTGCCTGAGCTCACAAGTTGAAGACCAGCCTGAGCCAGAGTGAGACCCCATCTCTAAAAACTACCAGGTGTTATGCTGGGCGCCTGCCTGTATTACCAGCTACTTGGGAGGCTGAGGCAAGAGAACCACTTGAGCCCGAGAGTTTGGGGTTGCCATGAGCTGTGACACCATAGCACTCTACCAACAGTGACAAAGTGAGACTCTGTCTCAAAAAAAAAAAAAGAAAGAAAGAAAAGAAAATGGATTGAGCTACTACAGTGGATCTCTAATAATAGTCTCTTTAAAGGGTACAATTTAAAATGTCTCAATTACCTAGGAATAAATTTACCAAAAGATGTGCAAAACTTCTACAGGAAAAATTATAAAATGTTATCAAAGGACATAAAAATGAGAAAATAGACATATTGTTCATGGATTGAAAAACTCAATATTGTAAATAAGTCAGTATTGCTCTAAATTATAGAAGGAACGCAACCCCAACACGTTTTATTGTGGTACTGGACAAACCCACTGGAATTGGCTATAAAATGTATATGACAATGTGAATAGTTAAAAGCCAAGACTCTCCTGGAGGAAAGGGGAAAGATGGGAGGATTGCCCTACGCCACACAACAGAGTTCCAGTAAATAGGAGAATGTGGCACTGGCCCAGGGCCAGGAGAAAAATAGAAAAGCCAGGATCAAACTCTGCAAGCACGGGCTCAGGACTTTTGAAAGGCAGCAGTTCTGAACAGTGAAGAAAGGGCAAAGTGCTAAGGATTGTGGCTGTTTCAAAGGATTTTATATGTGATTGTGAAACCATCTGACATAATCTGGTGAAGTTAGACTCTAAAACCAACAGAAGGGAAAACTTTGCACAGGGATTTATCAAAAATGTTCAAAGTGACTATGTTGGTAATGGTGAAAAACGGGAACCCAAATAACCACCGTAGTATACTGATGTTGTGAATGACCCCACAGGAGATAGCAACGAAAGATGAAAAGACGCTGGGTGGAGATGTCAGGTGCGGTGGCTCACGCCTGTAATCCCAGCACCGTGGGAGGCTGAGGTGGGAGAATTGCTTGAGATCAGGAGTTCCAGACTTGTCTGACTGAGATGCTGACTCATAAAAAAAAAAAAAGAAAAACCCAGTCAGGTGCCTCTCTGAGTGCCTGTCATCCCAGTGGCTTCCAGAAGCTACGGCAGCAGGATGCCCACAGCCTGAGTGTGAGGTTGCAGTGAGCTAGGATGCCACTGCACTCTGCTTAGGGCATAGAGTGGGAGTCTGCCTTAACCAAAAAAAAAAAAAAAAAGCAAAGCACTAAGACAACACTGAGGGAAAAGCAAGTCACATAAAGTGCGTTAAGATTTCATTCATAGGTAGCTCAAAAATAAACCAGAAAATTAAAAAAATTCATGATTGAAAGGGTATACTTAGGTGGTAAAATGATAAAGTCAATGAAGGAGCATAAACTCTCTGACCTCAGGGAACAGGGAAAAGCACCCAGCAGTGCTCTCTGGTCCCTGCACTGTTTCATTTCATAACCTATGTTAGAGACTTTAATTTGATTGTTACTTTTCAAAAATGTATGGCTCTTACATAACTATCTTCACGTATCATGCATTTCATAATTTAAAAAATGTTTTTGAATACTAATGACAATGACGTAGGATGATTGTTCCTTACATGCCCAGACCCAGGCCAAATGGTGCATGTGACAACCTCATTTATTAATGAGGCAGCTTGGGCTAGAGACATGATACCCTGCCCAGAGCCACACACTAGAAATGGGCCAAACAATGCTTTATTTAATCATCCTATGTGAGTCCTCTTACAAAGCCCTCCATGCAGCCCTCCTCTCAACCTCACTACACACAATCATCTGCCAATGATGATGCAATGGCCAGAGTCCCTCACAGGCCCCCTTGTCACACAAGGGTATCCTTGGTGCTGGGCTGTGGCCCAGACCAGACCCAGTCCCACCGACTTGTAAAGAAACCACACCCAAACTGATCTGACAGAAATCAGTACATTCTCAGAACACTATGTGAGCTTGCAGCTTTGAACTAGGAGGGAATTAAACACAAGTTTGGAACAAGAGGGTGACTCAAATCACTATGGAAGCCTCAAGCTTGAAAATGGAATTTGCCTCTCCAATTCTAATTAAAGTCTCTCAGATTTACTCATAACTTTTTCTATTCACTCAGGAAATACCATTCTTGACCAAGTGTCAGCTTCTGTGATAGAATGGCGATGCTAAGATCTGCCCTGGTATTTGTGATGTACTAGAAAAATGTGTTTACTCCAGAGTCATAAAGGTACTTAGGAAGGGCTAAGAATAGGGAAAACCCTAGAGTTCTGTGTGGGGTTTAATTTCTCTAACAGTGGAAGGCAATCCCTTACAAGAGCTGGAACACATAGTCTTAAGGTATGTAATAGCAATCCACTCTTTTTTTTTTTTTTTTTTTTTGCGACGGAGCCTCAAGCTATCCCCCTGGGTAGAGTGCCATGGCATTACAGCTCTCAGCAACCTCCAACTCCTGGGCTCAAGCGAGTCTCCTGCCTCCGCCTCCCAAGTAGCTGGGACCACAGGCGCCCGCCACAACGCCCGGCTATTTTTTTTGTTGTTGCAGCCGTTATTGTTGTTCGGAGGTCCGGGCTGGGGATTTGAACCCGCCACCTTAGGTGTACGTGGCTGGCGCCTTAGCCGGTTGAGCTATAGGCGCCGAGCCCTCCCCATACTTTTGATAGAATATGAAAATCAAACCTGTCTCTACAAATATACCTCAATTAGGTATTTGTTTGAAGTCAGCTGATAGGTATACTTTGAGTTCTTCATTTCTTATCTTTTTTTTTTTTTGAGACAAAGTCTTACTATGTCACACTTGGTAGAGTGCCCTGGCTCTCTACCTGGCTCACAGCTCACAGAAACCTTCCACTCTTGGGCTTACATGATTCTCTTGCCTCAGCCTCCCAAGTAGCTGGGACGACAGGCTCCTGCCACAGTGCTTGGCTATTTTTGGTTGCAGTTGTCATTGTTGTTTAGCTGGCCCTCCCGGGTTCGAACCTGACACCCTCAGCGCATTTCGCTGATGCCATAACCACTGTGCTATGGGCAATGAACCTTCATTTCTTATCTTTAAAAGTGTGAAATTTTTACTTAGTTTAGGAGCATTGTGAGTAAATATTTTTAGACATTGTCATGACTTTATTTGTGAAATGTAATTTGAGACAGTAAAGGCATTGAATTATTATTCTGTGAAAAGACACATATTTTCTTTCTTTCTTTTCTTTTCTTTTTTGCAATTTTTGACCAGGGCTGGGTTTGAAGCTGCAACCTCCAGAATATGGGGCCGGTGCCCTACTCCTTTGAGCCACAGGTGCCGCCCTAAGACACATCTTTTCAAACTTGGCTTCTATGTCTGTTTGCCCAATTCATTAAACATATACCTTATACTTACCAAGTACCAAAAAGAAAAAAAAATAGCTATTTTTGTGATCACATTTTAAAATCTCATTATTATATTGATTCTGTATAATGTAGGGAAATCAAAGATAAATAAAATCTTTAGCTTAAAAAAAAGATTTCAATTCAGTTTATCATGGAAATCACAATTAACTTCTGGGGAAGTTATTTGGCAAGGGTTTTACAGACATGAAAAATGGTATGGAGATTTCTCAAAAAAGGAAAAATAAAACACCACATGTCCAGCAATCCCATCAATGGTTGCCTATGCAAAAGAAATGAAACCAGTAAGTCTATCAAAAGGATAGGCCTGTGCTTACATTTTTATTTCAGCACTATTCATGGTAACAAAGATATAGAATCAACCTTGGTTCATTCCAAATGAAAGATGCTTACCAAGTGACATTGTTGGTGTCCAACAATGGATGAATGGATAAAGCAAATGTTGTCTGTGTACATGATGGAACACTACTCAACTATAAAAAAATAATGCAGCGACATGGATGAACTGGAAGTCATGAGGTGAAGTACAATAACCCTGATAAAGGAAAGCAGGCTTTGAATGTTCTCACTATATGTGGCAGCTAAAACATTGGTTTCCTGGAGGCAGAGAGTAGAATATAGATATCAAAGGCTGGGGAGGATGTTTGGGAGGAAGAAGATGAAAAGAGGTTATCCAGTAGGTATAAGCATACAGTTAGATAGATGTTTCCAACGTTGAATAGCAGACTAGGGTGAAGATAATTAGCAATAGTATGTTGTATATGTCAAAGATTTCAAAGTCGCTAGAATAGAGAACTTTAAATATTCCCAACATATATAAATAATAAGTATTCAAAGTGATGGATCCCTCAAATACTGACTTGATCACTACATATTCTACGAATATAACAAAATACCTCACATACCCATATATAAATTATTATGTGTAAATTAAAAAGTAATCAAGCAGTGGGAAAATGAAAGACACTTCCCAAGTGACATTGGTCAAACTACATAGACTTGAGCTGTCCCCCTAAGGTCTTATATTTTCCATCTCGTAATCAAGCTTTTGAGGACTTTACCCAGTACGAAGTGTTTGATGACACTCCTTATTGGTCTGGCTTACCATATATATAGATATCAGAGGCTAGGGAGGATGTTTGGGTGGAAGAAGAAGATGAAAAAAGATTTTCTAAAGGATACAAGCATACAGTGAGATAGAAGTTTCCAATGAAACTATATCTATCACGGTAACAAAGATGTAGAAGAATCCATCTATACACGAATTATTACATATAGGTCCCTACCCTCAAGAGGAGATAGCCTAATAGCTCTGGAAATATAAAAAACGTATCCTAACTTTCTAAGTTATCAGACTGGCAATCTAGAATAAGTGTTTCTCTGCACAAAAGAAATGCCTATTTATTCGAGCATCAGTGTCTATAATGAGACATCATGCAAGGTCTTATGCCCTTTCCACACTTGCATACTAGAATAGAATCTTTCTTGTAGATGAGATGACATAAAATCTTTGAGGGGAAAAAAATGTAGAATGCAATGTCCAATGCTTTTTTCCGTGCCAAGTAATTGGTCCTGAGCTTGCTTCCTAGTCTCTAAGGGAAGGTGAGGAGTACCTGGATTCTGACTTAGAGACACCAAGTGAGAAAATTCAAACAGTGAATGCTTCTGATAGTCATTAGTTCAAGAATTATTTTTTAGTGTCTAATTCTAAAGACATATCGGTTAGCAGGGAAGACAAAGATCTCTGCTGTTATTCAGTTCATACTCTATTGAGCAGAACTTACATTCATGATGTTAGAGACAAAGGAAAAAATAAGCACTCATTATATGTTTGAGCTGAGTGCTGGTCTCCAGCCGTTTAAGGTGCAATCTGGGGTCCAGGCATCTGGAGTTTAGAATGCCAATTGTCATCACACTCCACAGGAAAGCAATCAGCCACCAGTTAGTTATTTTTGTTCTTCACATTGGTTAGTTGAACACAAACATTTGCCCTTTTTCATGTTAAACCATGGAAGGAATTTGCCTAAAATTATATGGAAAATTTTACAAAGAGACTACAGCAGTATAGATAGAATATCTCTTTGAATATTTGTCGCATCTGATTAGCACAAAATATCGAACTGTAATGCACAATAGATTATAATATTTAATACTCTTTGTATATCTATCATGCTTTATTTGCACACGATCCTTAAAATGTATGTTTCAGTGTATATTCCCTGGTACAGAGCACTCCAAACGTCAATGTTATTTTCAATGTATGATTAATGCTACCCTGTTTATAATCACATGTAGCATAAACTCTAATGGTTACAACAAAAAAGTGATCTACAAATAGAGAGTGTATATATTTACAGAAAGGCACTGTTAACCTATATTTCAAGAATTTAACTTCTGGCTAGGCTTTACAAGATAACATAATTTGGAGATGGGAAAATGAGGCAGAAACAGTAAAGGCACAGAGTTGGAAGGAACTCCATGCAAAGATACCCAAATACAGAAATATAAACAAATACACTGACACCTACACATATATATGTGGCATTGTCGGTAAGCAGTATTAACACTTGCAATTTTCTGCATTATTTTTGTTTCCTGGTTCTGCTGTAACAAATCACCACAAATTCAGTGGCTTGAAACTTCCATTACATCTTAAGGATCTGTAGGTCAGAGGTCCAAAGTTTGTATCACAGGACTAAAGTCCAAGTGTTATGGGGCTATGACCTTTCTGGAGGCTATAGCAAAGGATTCACTGCCCAGGATTTTACAATTTCTAGAGGAAACCTACATACGTTCTTTGCTGTGTGGTTTTATTCCTATACTTTTCAAAGTCAGCAAGGTCAGGACATATTCTTTTTAATCTGCTATTTCTCTGGTTTTCTATCTTCTATTTCTTGTATTTACAGAAATCCTTATAATTCTATCAACATTACCTTGATAAGCCAGGATATTTCCCCCATAAAATGACTATCAGTGTCCTGTGTGTTAGTAAACTGAACTCTTATCTCCACCCTTAACATTCCTTTAACAAACAACCTAACATACTCACAGTTTTCAGGAATTAATAAGTAGAATTAGGGCAATATTCTGTCTATACATTCATATTTAGGACCATCTGTGCAAAGAAAATTATGTGCTATAAAGATATTGAATTTTTATTTAATTTCTCAGACCCATTTGCTCCTCATATCCCACCAGTGGTTAACCAGGGCCCATTTACTCTAAAGAATATTAAAACTTCTCTCGTTGAAGTTAAATATTTGCTTTTAGGTAGGCAGTTTTCCCTTTTACCTTTCTGAGACTTTTTTTTTAATATTCCCAAGAATTTACTTTATTTCGTTTTAGCAATGTAAGTTTTTTTCCTCTCTCTCTCTCTCTCCTAAGTTGTAGGTGTGACAACTGAACAGTATGTAGCCTGTGTAAATTTCTAGATTCATAATTTTGGAATTCTTCTCCTGTAAATATCTTACATGTACGAACATGTACATGCATATCCCTGTATATGCAACTGACATATGGCACCAATCTGGGGGGTCCAGTAAAGGGATAGGAATGTGGCTATTATTATAAGTAACAGTAACTCTGATCTTGCTCCAGAAATCATGTGTTTGTTTCAGAATTCTAATGAGTATATATATACACTACATATTAAAAAACTTGTAAAGCAAATCCCAAATGGTTATTATTGCCTGGAGCTTAGAATAAATATAGACATTTATTTTGGGCTGAAAACAGAAAATTATGTAAGGATCAAGTGATGAAAGACTTTGGATACAAGGACGAGTTTAAGAATTGCGACTTCATGTTGTTGGATTTGAATGGCTATAGTGGCTGTTTCAACAAAGCTGTGGCATAGCTTTTAACTATATTTTAGGTTAAAATGTATTATCCATTGAGGTACAGTCAAAGGTAAGAGGAACAGGTAAATTGATCAATCACTGATTTATTGAACCAAGGAGGGCAACTGGTGGATGCATGATGAGAATGAGCCACCAGGGTTGGATTGCAGGAGCAGAGGAAGATCGTGAATGAAATAAAAGTAGAGTAAAACAGCTATCAAAGGAAGAAAGACAGAAAAATCAGGTGACTTAGATTTGAAGCGGTAAATATTTAGTTTCTGTGCTAGATACAGCTAGAAAAAATTGGATGTTTACAGCTAGAATATGGGAAACAGGCTAGAAGATGAATGAAAGCAGAAACTTTTGCCAGTAAAGTGAAAACAAAACTGGACTCACCTGATTTTGAATCTTAATTTTGCACTCACTATGGTAAGTTACTTGGGAAAGTCAGCTAATTTCTCCAAAGTTCACCTTACTCAACTATAAAATAGGCGAGTATTAGGCACTTTGCATAGCTACTGTGACAGATCATGGAAATGAAGGGCTTATTGGAAAGCCAGGTACATAGCACATGTTTAACAGTACCTTTTTCCTTCATTGTTATCATTACAATAATTAGAAGCATCATTATTACCATCATATTATTATATTCAATACGTAATGTGTTAGAGGTGATAAATTTGAGGAAATGTAAGAACAAAAAATGCCAACAGAGAGAATTTCTCCTACAAAGAAAACAAAATTATTTCTGCTTGAAAGTAAAATGGAGCATGGAACAGTCAGAAATCAAACAGAAGCACGTTTCTTCTGGAACGTATCCACCAGCACAAGCGTAGAGTTTTTCCAATAGACTTACTCAGAAGTTCGTATTATCAAAAGGAATGGCCTCTTCAAACATTTTGCTGCCATGATTTAATTGTAACAAAAGGACAAAACATATAATAGCATGATACACAGTATCGTGAGTAGACCTCTGCTCAGGAGTAAATATACAGATGACAAATATCAGTGGGGAACTATATACTATATATGCGTCAAAAAAAAACAAACTATGTTTATCAAGATAAAATGTGGTGCTCTTCAAATTTAACTGGAATGAATCTTCCTAAATTACTGAAAAATAAGTGTTTTGTTTTTTTTTTTTTGTGAAACTATCCTTAGTTAAATAGCAAATAGTAAATATTTTGTTTGAAGACTATCTGTGCTTGGCACTGTGCTAATGGTTTTATGTGCATTTTATGTGCATTTATTTCCCCTATTAGTTTGTTACTTTAATATTCCAAAACTATTAACTGATTAAATGGAGAAATGGAGATATCTCTAAGGTCATATAGTTAAAAAGTATATAGTACTAAAATGGATTATTACCTAAAAGTTTCACTTGACAAAGCTTATATCTCAACCACTATTAATAAATTGGCCACTAACAATATCATCTCAAAGGTTCGAATGCCTATAACTATCTTTAGTTCATAATTTTTGGAGGGAGAGCAGTTTTGACTCATTAGTAAAAAATGAATATCATCATCATGATATTCTTAGAGAACACTTTTTCTGATAACAATGATTTTCTCTTCCCTTCCTCTTGAAAAATCTGACAAGCAGCAGACCGCAATGGAAAGAATGGGCATAATATCAAATGTTCACTGGAAATCAATCATGTGTGACTATCTTACCTATGAAGTAGTTGAAAAGTTTAACATAATGAATAATCTAGCTCAATAATGATAGTAATAGGCATAGTATTAAATTATTGCTACTCATAGGATCAAGTTCAAATATTTGAACCATTTAGCATTATTTTAATGTAAATGTCACAAGTGACCTTAAGGGAGTAGAAATTCAAAGTGATGAAGAACACTAATCTAATAATGTCAAAGCAGTGAGTAGTGTAAAAATTATATAATTGGTTTTAGTATAATTGTATCAAATATACATTATACACATTGTTATAGAAACTGGCGCGAATGATTAATAATTTCTAAGTTACTGTATGGATTTCAGATCATTTTATTTGAAGTACTGCAAAGTACTTCAGTTACACTCTGTGTTAATAATGTGTGTGTACTCATCAATATCAGTACAGTACAGATGTACTGTAAGGATTGTAAACATTAAGACTCACAGGTCTGGAAAGGACCTCAATAAGTCAACTTGTCTCTTGGCCACTCAAAACCACTTTGGCATTTTGATTATTCCAGAAAAGGAAACCTTGGTCTTTGTCTGGAGAAATTTAAGGGATTTCAAACCTAGCTCACTTAAATTATCAATTATTATTTTATTTTTTATTTTTTTTTTGGACACAGAATCTTACTTTATTGCCCTCAGTAGAGTGCTGTGGCATCACACAGCTCACAGCAACCTCCAACTCCTGGGCTTGGGCAATTCTCCTGCATCAGCCTCCTGAGTAGCTAGGACTACAGGCACCAGCCATAAGGCCCAGCTATTTTTTTTTGTTGCGGTTTGCTGGGTTTGAACCCACCACCCTCAGTCTATGGGGCTAGCACCCTACCAGCTGAGCCACAGGCACTAATTATCAAATTTTTAAAATGCACCTATGAAATAAGCAATAGTTCAAAACTTTATATATATATATATATATATATTAATTTCTATTATTTTTATTTCAAAATATTAAGGGCACAAATATTTCTGTTGCATGGTTACATTGTATAATGGTGAATTCGGGTTTTTTAGTGTGTCCATCGCCAGAATAGTGTTCATTGTACCTAATAGGTAAATTTTATCTCTCATCCTCCCTCCACCCTCCAAGCTTCTTGGTCTCGGATGTCCTTTACACTTCTTTATGCCCTTTTGTACCTACTATTTGTCTCTGACTTATTAGTAAGAACATATGGGGCTTGTTTTTTGATTCCTGAAATACTTCACTTAAGATAGTGGCCTTCAGTTACACGCAAGGTGCTGTAAAAGATATCAATTCATTCCTTTTTATGGCTGAAAAGTATTCCACAGTGTAAACTCGCCACTGTGTGTGTGTGTTTGAGAGAGAGAGACGTGTGTATAGACACGCACATACATATAGCACATTTTCTTAGTCCACTCTTTTTTTTTTTTTTTTTTTGAGATGGAGCCTCAAGCTATCCCCCTGGGTAGAGTGCCATGGCATCACGCTCACAGCAACCTCCAACTCCTGGGCTCAAGCGAGTCTCCTGCCTCAGCTTCCTAAGTAGCTGGGACCACAGGTGCCTGCCACAATGCCTGGCCATT